>CM056399.1:15514720-15544720 GCA_029718625.1 Synaphobranchus kaupii
ATAATACTTAGTGGTGTTGTTTTAGAGATAATACTGAGTGGTGTTGTTTTAGAGATGATACTTAGTGGTGTTGTTTTAGAGATGATACTTAGTGGTGTTGTTTTAGAGATAATACTTAGTGGTGTTGTTTCAGAGATGATACTTAGTGGTGTTGTTTCAGAGATAATACTTAGTGGTATTGTTTTAGAGATGATACTTAGTGGTGTTGTTTTAGAGATGATACTTAGTGGTGTTGTTTTAGAGATGATACTTAGTGGTGTTGTTTTAGAGATAATACTTAGTGGTGTTGTTTCAGAGATGATACTTAGTGGTGTTGTTTCAGAGATGATACTTAGTGGTGTTGTTTCAGAGATAATACTTAGTGGTATTGTTTCAGAGATGATACTTAGTGGTGTTGTTTTAGAGATAATACTTAGTGGTGTTGTTTTAGAGATGATACTGAGTGGTGTTGTTTCAGAGATACCACACACCACAAAGTAGTATTTAAAAAAAAAAACACCAGAGAGATAATACTTAGTGGTGTTGTTTCAGAGATAATACTTAGTGGTGTTGTTTCAGAGATAATACTTAGTGGTGTTGTTTTAGAGATGATACTTAGTGGTGTTGCTTCAGAGATGATACTTAGTGGTGTTGTTTTAGAGATGATACTTAGTGATGTTGTTTTAGAGATAATACTTAGTGGTGTTGTTTTAGAGATGATACTTAGTGGTGTTGTTCCAGAGATAATACGTAGTGGTGTTGTTTTAGAGATAATACTTAGTGGTGTTGTTTCAGAGATAATACTTAGTGGTGTTGTTTCAGAGATAATACTTAGTGGTGTTGTTTTAGAGATAATACTTAGTGGTGTTGTTCCAAAGATAATACTTAGTGGTGTTGTTCCAGAGATAATACTTAGTGGTGTTGTTTCAGAGATAATACTTAGTGGTGTTGTTTCAGAGATAATACTTAGTGGTGTTGTTTCAGAGATAATACTTAGTGGTGTTGTTCCAGAGATAATACGTAGTGGTGTTGTTTTAGAGATAATACTTAGTGGTATTGTTTAAGAGATGATACTTAGTGGTGTTGTTTTAGAGATAATACTTAGTGGTGTTGTTTTAGAGATGATACTGAGTGGTGTTGTTTCAGAGATACCACACACCACAAAGTAGTATTTAAAATAAAAAACACCAGAGAGATAATACTTAGTGGTGTTGTTTTAGAGATGATACTTAGTGGTGTTGTTTTAGAGATAATACTTAGTGGTGTTGTTTCAGAGATAATACTTAGTGGTGTTGTTTTAGAGATGATACTTAGTGGTGTTGTTTCAGAGATAATACTTAGTGGTGTTGTTTTAGAGATAATACTTAGTGGTGTTGTTTTAGAGATGATACTTAGTGGTGTTGTTTCAGAGATGATATTTAGTCGTGTTGTTTTAGAGATAATACTTAGTGGTGTTGTTTTAGAGATGATACTTAGTGGTGTTGTTTTAGAGATGATACTTAGTGGTGTTGTTTTAGAGATGATACTTAGTGGTGTTGTTTTATAGATGATATTTAGTGGTGTTGTTTCAGAGATAATACTTAGTGGTGTTGTTTTAGAGATAATACTGAGTGGTGTTGTTTTAGAGATGATACTTAGTGGTGTTGTTTTAGAGATGATACTTAGTGGTGTTGTTTTAGAGATAATACTTAGTGGTGTTGTTTCAGAGATGATACTTAGTGGTGTTGTTTCAGAGATAATACTTAGTGGTATTGTTTTAGAGATGATACTTAGTGGTGTTGTTTTAGAGATGATACTTAGTGGTGTTGTTTTAGAGATGATACTTAGTGGTGTTGTTTTAGAGATAATACTTAGTGGTGTTGTTTCAGAGATGATACTTAGTGGTGTTGTTTCAGAGATGATACTTAGTGGTGTTGTTTCAGAGATAATACTTAGTGGTATTGTTTCAGAGATGATACTTAGTGGTGTTGTTTTAGAGATAATACTTAGTGGTGTTGTTTTAGAGATGATACTGAGTGGTGTTGTTTCAGAGATACCACACACCACAAAGTAGTATTTAAAAAAAAAAACACCAGAGAGATAATACTTAGTGGTGTTGTTTCAGAGATAATACTTAGTGGTGTTGTTTCAGAGATAATACTTAGTGGTGTTGTTTTAGAGATGATACTTAGTGGTGTTGCTTCAGAGATGATACTTAGTGGTGTTGTTTTAGAGATGATACTTAGTGATGTTGTTTTAGAGATAATACTTAGTGGTGTTGTTTTAGAGATGATACTTAGTGGTGTTGTTCCAGAGATAATACGTAGTGGTGTTGTTTTAGAGATAATACTTAGTGGTGTTGTTTCAGAGATAATACTTAGTGGTGTTGTTTCAGAGATAATACTTAGTGGTGTTGTTTTAGAGATAATACTTAGTGGTGTTGTTCCAAAGATAATACTTAGTGGTGTTGTTCCAGAGATAATACTTAGTGGTGTTGTTTCAGAGATAATACTTAGTGGTGTTGTTTCAGAGATAATACTTAGTGGTGTTGTTTCAGAGATAATACTTAGTGGTGTTGTTCCAGAGATAATACGTAGTGGTGTTGTTTTAGAGATAATACTTAGTGGTGTTGTTTCAGAGATGATACTTAGTGGTATTGTTTTAGAGATGATACTTAGTGGTGTTGTTTTAGAGATGATACTTAGTGGTGTTGTTTTAGAGATAATACTTAGTGGTGTTGTTTCAGAGATGATACTTAGTGGTGTTGTTTCAGAGATAATACTTAGTGGTATTGTTTCAGAGATGATACTTAGTGGTGTTGTTTTAGAGATAATACTTAGTGGTGTTGTTTTAGAGATGATACTGAGTGGTGTTGTTTCAGAGATACCACACACCACAAAGTAGTATTTAAAAAAAAAAACACCAGAGAGATAATACTTAGTGGTGTTGTTTCAGAGATAATACTTAGTGGTGTTGTTTCAGAGATAATACTTAGTGGTGTTGTTTTAGAGATGATACTTAGTGGTGTTGCTTCATAGATGATACTTAGTGGTGTTGTTTTAGAGATGATACTTAGTGATGTTGTTTTAGAGATAATACTTAGTGGTGTTGTTTTAGAGATGATACTTAGTGGTGTTGTTCCAGAGATAATACGTAGTGGTGTTGTTTTAGAGATAATACTTAGTGGTGTTGTTTCAGAGATAATACTTAGTGGTGTTGTTTCAGAGATAATACTTAGTGGTGTTGTTTCAGAGATAATACTTAGTGGTGTTGTTTTAGAGATAATACTTAGTGGTGTTGTTCCAAAGATAATACTTAGTGGTGTTGTTCCAGAGATAATACTTAGTGGTGTTGTTTCAGAGATAATACTTAGTGGTGTTGTTTCAGAGATAATACTTAGTGGTGTTGTTTCAGAGATAATACTTAGTGGTATTGTTTTAGAGATGATACTTAGTGGTGTTGTTTTAGAGATGATACTTAGTGGTGTTGTTTTAGAGATAATACTTAGTGGTGTTGTTTCAGAGATGATACTTAGTGGTGTTGTTTCAGAGATAATACTTAGTGGTATTGTTTCAGAGATGATACTTAGTGGTGTTGTTTTAGAGATAATACTTTGTGGTGTTGTTTTAGAGATGATACTGAGTGGTGTTGTTTCAGAGATACCACACACCACAAAGTAGTATTTAAAAAAAAAAACACCAGAGAGATAATACTTAGTGGTGTTGTTTCAGAGATAATACTTAGTGGTGTTGTTTCAGAGATAATACTTAGTGGTGTTGTTTTAGAGATGATACTTAGTGGTGTTGCTTCATAGATGATACTTAGTGGTGTTGTTTTAGAGATGATACTTAGTGATGTTGTTTTAGAGATAATACTTAGTGGTGTTGTTTTAGAGATGATACTTAGTGGTGTTGTTCCAGAGATAATACGTAGTGGTGTTGTTTTAGAGATAATACTTAGTGGTGTTGTTTCAGAGATAATACTTAGTGGTGTTGTTTCAGAGATAATACTTAGTGGTGTTGTTTCAGAGATAATACTTAGTGGTGTTGTTTTAGAGATAATACTTAGTGGTGTTGTTCCAAAGATAATACTTAGTGGTGTTGTTCCAGAGATAATACTTAGTGGTGTTGTTTCAGAGATAATACTTAGTGGTGTTGTTTCAGAGATAATACTTAGTGGTGTTGTTTCAGAGATAATACTTAGTGGTGTTGTTCCAGAGATAATACGTAGTGGTGTTGTTTTAGAGATAATACTTAGTGGTGTTGTTTCAGAGATAATACTTAGTGGTGTTGTTTTAGAGATAATACTTAGTGGTGTTGTTCCAGAGATTATACGTAGTGGTGTTGTTTTAGAGATAATACTTAGTGGTGTTGTTCCAGAGATAATACTTAGTGGTGTTGTTTTAGAGATAATACTTAGTGGTGTTGTTTCAGAGATAATACTTAGTGGTGTTGTTCCAGAGATAATACGTAGTGGTGTTGTTTTAGAGATAATACTTAGTGGTGTTGTTTCAGAGATAATACTTAGTAGTGTTGTTTTAGAGATAATACTTAGTGGTGTTGCTTCAGAGATGATACTTAGTGGTGTTGTTTCAGAGATGATACTTAGTGGTGTTGTTTTAGAGATAATACTTAGTGGTGTTCTTTTGGAGATGATACTTAGTGGTGTTGTTTTAGAGATAATACTTAGTGGTGTTGTTTTAGAGATAATACTTAGTGGTGTTGTTTCAGAGATAATACTTAGTGGTGTTGTTTCAGAGATAATACTTAGTGGTGTTGTTTCAGAGATGATACTTAGTGGTGTTGTTTTAGAGATGATACTTAGTGGTGTTGTTTCAGAGATAATACTTAGTGGTGTTGTTTCAGAGATGATACTTAGTGGTGTTGTTTTAGAGATGATACTTAGTGGTGTTGTTTCAGAGATGATACTTAGTGGTGTTGTTTTAGAGATGATACTTAGTGGTGTTGTTTCAGAGATAATACTTAGTGGTGTTGTTTTGGAGATGATACTTAGTGGTGTTGTTTTAGAGATGATACTTAGTGGTGTTGTTTCAGAGATAATACTTAGTGGTGTTGTTTTAGAGATAATACTTAGTGGTGTTGTTTCAGAGATAATACTTAGTGGTGTTGTTTTAGAGATGATACTTAGTGGTGTTGTTTCAGAGATGATACTTAGTGGTGTTGTTTCAGAGATAATACTTAGTGGTGTTGTTTTAGAGATAATACTGAGTGGTGTTGTTTTAGAGATGATACTTAGTGGTGTTGTTTTAGAGATGATACTTAGTGGTGTTGCTTCAGAGATGATACTTAGTGGTGTTGTTTTAGAGATGATACTTAGTGGTGTTGTTTTAGAGATAATACTTAGTGGTGTTGTTTTAGAGATGATACTTAGTGGTGTTGTTTTAGAGATAATACTTAGTGGTGTTGTTCCAGAGATGATACTTAGTGGTGTTGTTTTAGAGATAATACTTAGTGGTGTTGTTCCAGAGATAATACGTAGTGGTGTTGTTTTAGAGATAATACTTAGTGGTGTTGTTTCAGAGATAATACTTAGTGGTGTTGCTTCAGAGATAATACTTAGTGGTGTTGTTTTAGAGATAATACTTAGTGGTGTTGTTTTAGAGATGATACTTAGTGGTGTTGTTTTAGAGATGATACTTAGTGGTGTTGTTCCAGAGATAATACTTAGTGGTATTGTTTCAGAGATGATACTTAGTGGTGTTGTTTCAGAGATGATACTTAGTGGTGTTGTTTTAGAGATAATACTTAGTGGTGTTGTTTCAGAGATGATACTTAGTGGTGTTGTTTCAGAGATGATACTTAGTGGTGTTGTTTCAGAGATAATACTTAGTGGTATTGTTTCAGAGATGATACTTAGTGGTGTTGTTTTAGAGATAATACTTAGTGGTGTTGTTTTAGAGATGATACTGAGTGGTGTTGTTTCAGAGATACCACACACCACAAACTAGTATTTTTTTTTTTTAAAACACCAGAGAGATAATACTTAGTGGTGTTGCTTTAGAGATGATACTTAGTGGTGTTGTTTCAGAGATAATACTTAGTGGTGTTGTTTCAGAGATGATACTTAGTGGTGTTGTTTCAGAGATGATACTTAGTGGTGTTGTTTTAGAGATAATACTTAGTGGTGTTGTTTTGGAGATGATACTTAGTGGTGTTGTTTTAGAGATAATACTTAGTGGTGTTGTTTCAGAGATGATACTTAGTGGTGTTGTTTTAGAGATGATACTTAGTGGTGTTGTTTCAGAGATAATACTTAGTGGTGTTGTTTCAGAGATAATACTTAGTGGTGTTGTTTCAGAGATGATACTTAGTGGTGTTGTTTTAGAGATAATACTTAGTGGTGTTGTTTTAGAGATGATACTTAGTGGTGTTGTTTCAGAGATGATATTTAGTGGTGTTGTTTTAGAGATAATACTTAGTGGTGTTGTTTTAGAGATGATACTTAGTGGTGTTGTTTTAGAGATGATACTTTGTGGTGTTGTTTCAGAGATGATACTTAGTGGTGTTGTTTTAGAGATGTTACTTAGTGGTGTTGTTTCAGAGATAATACTTGGTGTTGTTGTTTTGGAGATGATACTTAGTGGTGTTGTTTCAGAGATGATACTTAGTGGTGTTGTTTTAGAGATAATACTTATTGGTGTTGTTTTTGAGATAATACTTAGTGGTGTTGTTTCAGAGATAATACTTAGTGGTGTTGTTTCAGAGATAATACTTAGTGGTGTTGTTTTGGAGATGATACTTAGTGGTGTTGTTTCAGAGATAATACTTAGTGGTGTTGTTTTAGAGATAATACTTAGTGGTGTTGTTTCAGAGATGATACTTAGTGGTGTTGTTTTAGAGATGATACTTAGTGGTGTTGTTTCAGAGATAATACTTAGTGGTGTTGTTTTGGAGATGATACTTAGTGGTGTTGTTTTAGAGATAATACTTAGTGGTGTTGTTTTAGAGATAATACTTAGTGGTGTTGTTTCTGAGATAATACTTAATGGTGTTGTTTCAGAGATTATACTTAGTGATGTTGTTTCAGAGATAATACTTAGTGGTGTTGTTTTAGAGATAATACTTAGTGGTGTTGTTTCAGAGATAATACTTAGTGGTGTTGTTTTAGAGATAATACTTAGTGGTGTTGCTTCAGAGATGATACTTAGTGGTGTTGTTTTAGAGATGATACTTAGTGGTGTTGTTTTAGAGATAATACTTAGTGGTGTTGTTTCAGAGATAATACTTAGTGGTGTTGTTTTGGAGATGATACTTAGTGGTGTTGTTTTGGAGATGATACTTAGTGGTGTTGTTTTAGAGATGATACTTAGTGGTGTTGTTTTAGAGATAATACTTAGTGTTGTTGTTTCAGAGATGATACTTAGTGGTGTTGTTTTAGAGATGATACTTAGTGGTGTTGTTTCAGAGATGATACTTAGTGGTGTTGTTTCAGAGATGATACTTAGTGGTGTTGTTTTAGAGATGATACTTAGTGGTGTTGTTTTAGAGATAATACTTAGTGGTGTTGTTTCAGAGATGATACTTAGTGGTGTTGTTTCAGAGATGATACTTAGTGGTGTTGTTTTAGAGATACTACTGAGTGGTGTTGTTTTAGAGATGATACTTAGTGGTGTTGTTTTAGAGATGATACTTAGTGGTGTTGTTTTAGAGATGATACTTAGTGGTGTTGTTTCAGAGATAATACTTAGTGGTGTTGTTTTAGAGATGATACCTATTGGTGTTGTTTTAGAGATAATACTTAGTGGTGTTGTTTTAGAGATGGTACTTAGTGGTGTTGTTTTAGAGATAATACTTAGTGGTGTTGTTTTAGAGATGATACCTATTGGTGTTGTTTTAGAGATAATACTGAGTAGTGTTGTTTTAGAGATGATACTTAGTGGTGTTGTTTTAGAGATAATACGTAGTGGTGTTGTTTTAGAGATGATACTTAGTGGTGTTGATTCAGAGATAATACTTTGTGGTGTTGTTTTAGAGATAATACTTAGTGGTGTTGTTTTAGAGATGATACTTAGTGGTGTTGTTTTAGAGATGATACTTAGTGCTGTTGATTCAGAGATAATACTTTGTGGTGTTGTTTCAGAGATAATACTTAGTGGTGTTGTTTTAGAGATGATACTTAGTGGTGTTGTTTCAGTGATGATACTTAGTGGTGTTGTTTCAGAGATAATACTTAGTGGTGTTGTTTCATAGATGATACTTAGTGGTGTTGTTTCAGAGATAATACTTAGTGGTGTTGTTTTAGAGATAATACTTAGTGGTGTTGTTTTAGAGATAATACTTAGTGGTGTTGTTTTAGAGATGATACTTAGTGGTGTTGTTTTAGAGATGATACTTAGTGGTGTTGTTTTAGAGATAATACTTAGTGCTGTTGTTTCAGAGATAATACTTAGTTGTTTTGTTAACAAGAATGGGGGGGGGTGTAGAAAAGAGAGATGTGTAGAACGGAGAGATGTGTGTATAACGGAGAGATGTGTGTAGAACAGAGAGATGTGTGTAGAATGGAGATATCTATCTAGAACAGAGAAGTGTGTGTAGAATGGAGAGATGTGTGTAGGACAGAGAGGTGTGTGTAGAACGGAGAGGTGTGCGTAGAACGGAGAGATGTGTGTAGAACAGAGAGGTGTGTGTAGAACGGAGAGATGTGTGTAGAACGGAGAGGTGTGTGTAGAACGGAGAGATGTGTGTAGAACGGTGAGGTGTGTGTAGAATGGAGAGGTGTGTGTAGAACGGAGAGGTGTGTGTAGAACAGAGAGATGTGTGTAGAATGGAGAGGTGTGTGTAGAACGGAGAGATGTGTGTAGAACGGTGAGGTGTGTGTAGAACGGAGAGGTGTGTGTAGAATGGAGAGGTGTGTGTAGAACAGAGAGATGTGTGTAGAATGGAGAGGTGTGTAGAACAGAGAGATGTGTGTAGAACAGAGAGATGTGTGTAGAACAGAGAGGTGTGTGTAGAACGGAGAGATGTGTGTAGAACGGAGAGGTGTGTGTAGAACGGAGAGATGTGTGTAGAACGGTGAGGTGTGTGTAGAATGGAGAGGTGTGTGTAGAACGGAGAGGTGTGTGTAGAACAGAGAGATGTGTGTAGAATGGAGAGGTGTGTGTAGAACGGAGAGATGTGTGTAGAACAGAGAGATGTGTGTAGAACGGAGAGGTGTGTGTAGAATGGAGAGGTGTGTAGAACAGAGAGATGTGTGTAGAACAAAGAGATGTGTGTAGAACAGAGAGGTGTGTGTAGAACAGAGAGATGTGTGTAGAACAGAAAGATGTGTGTAGAACAGAGAGGTGTGTGTAGAACGGAGAGATGTGTGTAGAACGGAGAGGTGTGGGAACGTAGCCGGATTGGGCTGTCTGCCAGAGAGCAAAGTGCAGGAGATGCTGCTTATGTAACTGTGTGCTTGTACAGCAGTACTTCAGCTTTTATTTAAATGTGTTTGGAGAGAGAGGCTGAGTGGGCGTGAGCACAGAGTGGGCACATGGTTCAAGCTGGAGGGAGGGGCACAAAGTGTAAGAGAGACAAGCGAGAGAAAGAGAGAGATGGACAGGAAGGGGGAGAGAGGGAGCGGGAGAGAGAGGAGGAGGGAGACAGAGGGGGGAGGGGGGGGAGGAGGGGAGAGAGAGGGGGAGAGATAGAGGAAGGGGGAGAGAGGGAGAGAGGGGGAGAAAGAGAGAGAGAAAATAGCAGTGGGAATGACAGAAGGAAATAAATAGTGAGGGAAGGGAGGTTAGTGAGGAAGTGAGAGAGATAAAGGGTGTGTGTGTGTGTGTGTGTGCGTGTGCGTGTGCGTGTGCGGGTGTGTGTGTGTGTGTGTGTGTGTGGGGGGGGGGGTGTTCTGTGCATTACATCGGCAGTTAAACCTAAAAATAATAATGAATTAGTCTTTTGTAGATTTGTATGACAGGGCACACAACTTTACAGACTTAAAATGGTTTTTAATTGAAAAGTTATTTTGTCATTTTATGGAACTGTGCCATCATTCCCATGGGGCTGCGGGTTCTGTACAGCTGTCTGGCTTTAAAGTGGCACAGTCTTCAAATACTGTGAAATAAAACTCTTCTTTCCTGAAAGAGAGGGAGAGAGGGAGAGAGACAGAGGGTGCGTCCCAATACTTGATGCATGATGCATCCTCCCGTCCTCCACTACCACCTCCTCTCCTCCGTGCCCCGGAAACAGATGTTTGTGTCCTAATCTAATGTTGCAGATTACATCTTAATTACGTATTAATGGTTACATATTAATTAATGTCTCGCAAACCGCAATATCAGGTACAATGTATACTGTACTCGAAACGTACAGGCAGTTTTGCATGTTTCCGGGTCGGAGAGGAGTGGTAGTGGGGGAGTGGAGGAAGGGAGGTGGGGAGTGAAGAATATTGGGACGCACCCAGAGAGAGAAAGAGAGAGAAAGAGAGAGAGAGAGAGAGAGAGAGAGAGAGAGAACAGCAGATCTTGGGGGAGGGGAGTTGTGTGTTTTAAACCCCACCCCTTACCCTGCTCGCCAGGCGGAGCTGAGTCCCCCAGGTGCAGGGTCCGGTTGGGAGCGTTTCCTGGCTCTGGATCAGGCCCGGGTTCCGCTGGCGCTGTTCTGGGAGACACACAGGAAGCTGGAGCCGTGGCTGGAGGAGACGGAGGCTCTGATTGGCCGACTGCCCCCACCTGCTGTCGACATGGACACTCTGAGAACCCAGCAGGATCAGATCAGAGTACGAGGGCGTGGCGTGTGTGTGTGTGTGTGTGTATTCGTGTGTGTGTGTGTGTGTGTGTGTGTACGCGCGTGTGTGTGTGCGTGCGTGCGTGCGTGTGCGTGCGTGTGTGTGTGCGTACACGCGTGTGTGTGTGCGTGTGTGCGTGCGTGCGTGCGTGTGCGTGCGTGTGTGTGCATGCGTGCGTGTGCGTGTGTGTGTGTGTTCGTGTGTGTGTGTGTGTGTTTGCGTGCGTGCGTGCGTGTGTGTGTACACGCGTGTGTGTGTGCGTGTGTGCATGCGTGCGTGCGTGCGTGTGCGTGCGTATGAAGACCCATTGATGTCAAAAATAACGAAACACATGCGCAGCAACGCCTGCTTTGATGCCTGTGCAGCACAGCAGCGCCTGACGTGTCATGTAATTTCCCCATTGACTTATAACGGTCACGCGTGCACGCGCACGTTCACGCGTAATGACTGTTGCGCACCACTAATCGTATTTATGAGACGGTCCAACAGTGTCAAAAATAACGAAACACATGCGCAGCAACGCGTGTGTGCCTGCGTGATTAACTTGGTAAATTTTGGTACGCGTGCGTGTGTGTGTGCGTTGTTACGTGCGCATTGTATTTCACGCCTGACAAGATGATGCGTACTGCACTCAAAGCGTGTACACGTTCGTCTGTCACTGTTAGAGAAATTTTGTTATGCGTTCACACACACACCCGTTCGCATTTTTTGATGCTACGCAACCGAAAGGTCTGGAGACCCATACGTCTCATAATGCGACTGAACGTGTCACACACACACCTGCTTTGATGCCAATTTCCCCATTGACTTATAACGGTCACGCGTTCACGTGTAATGACTGTTGCGCACCACTAATCGTATTTATGAGACGGTCCAACAGTGTCAAAAATAACGAAACACATGCGCAGCATCCCGCGTACATGGACGCGTGCATGAACGCGTACATGAATTTTACCGACCTACCTTTCAAAATCTAATACTCCATGTAAAATATAGGGAAATATTTTCAGTCTCAACAGACTAATGTCCATATAGTCCTATGCTGGAATCACTGTAAACGTTAAATAGACATACATTTATAGTTTACATTAAAAATCTAACAAAAAAGATCATTTGTTTTATAATTGCCTTGAAGATCAAATGTTCCCATAGAACTAGGGCTGCAACTAGCTATTTTGATAATTAGAAGAAGTTTTGTAGTCCAAGGCAGCTCTACAAAATTAAAAAGCCTTTATTGAATGGCTCACATTATTTAGAATATTAAAAAACCAACATGTTTCGGCCTACATAGGGACTTCATCAGCTGGTGCTGAAAGAATGGAACAATATATAACATAGCCAGAAGGGGTCAGTCGAGATACAATCTATTAAATAGATCGTTATATAGATCATTATGTCAAATGAATAAACAATATTACTTACAAAATAATGCATCAAACTAATACATAATGTATATATATATATATATATATATAAACAACAACTCAAAAAACTAAAAGGAAAAAATAAATACTGTAGCAACATAAGAAAACAAGTCAGATCAAATCAATAAGTCAAACATACTAGATTGATGTTAAACAGAAAATAATATAATATAAACAATATAATATAAACAATATAATATAAAAATATAATGTAAAAATAAAATAAAGAAAATATCAGGAAATGAGCAATGAACAATGGACAAAGTAATAAAGTAACCTACTTAACCTATAGAAATGACACCAAGTCTATGGAGTCATTTAGACCTGGGGGTGAGGTGGCCTGTAGCCTATCGATCCAGCGGCTCTCTTTTTGGTTTAATTTCTTCTGTCTATCTCCTCCCCTAGAGGTGGGGGGGGGACCATGTCAATGCCGATAGCTGTAAATATAACTGAGGCACTTTGGTGAGCGTTTTTAAGATGTTTAGCCATCGCGTAATCCATATTGTTTGTTTTTATTGCATATTTGTGATCAGCCAGTCGATCAAGTAAGCGGCGTTTCGTACGACCCACATAAAAAGAATTACATTTAGAGCAGGACAGTATATAAATAACATGAGTAGTTTGACAATTAATGAAGCTGTTAGATGTATATGTTTGTTTAGTTACTGGGTGGGTGAACCCTTTAGATCTCTCCACCACATCACATTGTTTACAGTGACCGCATCTATAAGTTCCTGCAGGAGGCTTGAACCATGTGGATTTAACATCAGCCGGTAGATGGCTTCGTACTAATTTATCTCCGAGATTGGGGGCTCTTCTAAATGTAAAGAGAGGGGGGTCAGGGAATATGTTGGACAAGGCATCATCACATTGGATCAGGCTCCAATTCTTTTTAATTATGTTGCGGACAAGTTTAGAACAATACGTCAAGGAGGCGTCCCGACAACTTCAGGACACTACCTTTTATCTCCCCCTTACTTCGAACGCGTCAACTTTATTAGCGCAAGAACTTAGAGTTCCTAGATAGATCGAAAGACGATAACCTTATCTCCGACCAAGAATTTAAGTTCCTATACAATCCTAACCCTCGTATCGCATCCTTCTATCTATTGCCTAAGGTACATAAGAACCTGACTGAACCACCAGGGAGATCAGTGATTTCAGGGAACGATAGCCTTACCGAGCCTATATCAAAATACGTAGATTTTTTTATTAAACCATTACTTCCAATGCTCCCTGCTTATTTGCAGGACACTACAGATGTTCTTAATAAAATCAAAGAGCAAGGTAATATTGGACCAGACACTCATTTGGTGACAATGGACGTAGAAGCCCTTTACACCAGCATTGCCCATGACCAAGGTATGGCAGCCATGAGACATTTTTTGGACAGTCGCACTGCCCCACAGGATCCTCCTATAGATTTTTTGGTCAAACTCACTAAATTGACTCTACTTAACAATGTCTTTTTATTTCAGGACAAAATGTATCGACAGGTGAAAGGTTGTGCTATGGGTGCATGTTTTAGCCCTTCATATGCAGGCTTATTTATGGGAAAATGGGAGGAGGACTATGTGTTTAGCACTCTAAACGTATTTAAAGATAAGATTATGTGGTGGGCCAGGTACATAGATGACATCATTATGTGGTGGAAAGGCACTGTAGATGAATTGAAAGCATTTCATAGTTATTTGAACAATGCCAACTCTAATATAAAACTATCTTTAGATTTTAGTCCTGATAAGATCCATTTTCTTGACTTAGAAATCACTAAAGATTCAAATGGTGACCTACATACGTCGTTGTATAGGAAGAAAACGCATAAAAATACTATACTACATGCAGAGAGCTTTCATCCCTCTACCCTGATCAACAATATTCCCTACGGTCAATTTAAAAGAGTACGTAGAATCTGTGACAGCGAGTCTGACTTTAGAGAAAAGAGCGGAGAAATGTATGATCGCTTCAGAGAACGTGGCTATACACATAATACTCTTAAAACAGCTCTATCTAAAGCCGCTACTGTAGAACGCGACTCTCTCTCTTAACAAGAAAGACGCAGAAAGAGAAATCCGATAGGGTGTTTTTCTCCACCACATACAGCACTAAGGCCCTCGCTGTCGGCAACATAATTAAAAAGAATTGGAGCCTGATCCAATGTGATGATGCCTTGTCCAACATATTCCCTGACCCCCCTCTCTGTACATTTAGAAGAGCCCCTAATCTCGGAGATAAATTAGTACGAAGCCATCTACCGGCTGATGTTAAATCCACATGGTTCAAGCCTCCTGCAGGAACTTATAGATGCGGTCACTGTAAACAATGTGATGTGGTGGAGAGATCTAAAGGGTTCACCCACCCAGTAACTAAACAAACATATACATCTAACAGCTTCATTAATTGTCAAACTACTCATGTTATTTATATACTGTCCTGCTCTAAATGTAATTATTTTTATGTGGGTCGTACGAAACGCCGCTTACTTCATCGACTGGCTGATCACAAATATGCAATAAAAACAAACAATATGGATTACGCGATGGCTAAACATCTTAAAAACGCTCACCAAAGTGCCTCAGTTATATTTACAGCTATCGGCATTGACATGGTCCCCCCCCCCACCTCTAGGGGAGGAGATAGACAGAAGAAATTAAACCAAAAAGAGAGCCGCTGGATCGATAGGCTACAGGCCACCTCACCCCCAGGTCTAAATGACTCCATAGACTTGGTGTCATTTCTATAGGTTAAGTAGGTTACTTTATTACTTTGTCCATTGTTCATTGCTCATTTCCTGATATTTTCTTTATTTTATTTTTACATTATATTTTTATATTATATTGTTTATATTATATTATTTTCTGTTTAACATCAATCTAGTATGTTTGACTTATTGATTTGATCTGACTTGTTTTCTTATGTTGCTACAGTATTTATTTTTTCCTTTTAGTTTTTTGAGTTGTTGTTTATATATATATATATATATATATATATATATATATATA
The DNA here is from genome assembly GCA_029718625.1 of Synaphobranchus kaupii. NCBI lineage: Eukaryota > Metazoa > Chordata > Actinopteri > Anguilliformes > Synaphobranchidae > Synaphobranchus > Synaphobranchus kaupii. Next base: position 15,529,833 of record CM056399.1, read on the forward strand.
TATATACATTATGTATTAGTTTGATGCATTATTTTGTAAGTAATATTGTTTATTCATTTGACATAATGATCTATATAACGATCTATTTAATAGATTGTATCTCGACTGACCCCTTCTGGCTATGTTATATATTGTTCCATTCTTTCAGCACCAGCTGATGAAGTCCCTATGTAGGCCGAAACATGTTGGTTTTTTAATATTCTAAATAATGTGAGCCATTCAATAAAGGCTTTTTAATTTTGTAGAGCTGCCTTGGACTACAAAACTTCTTCTAATTATCAAAATAGCTAGTTGCAGCCCTAGTTCTATGGGAACATTTGATCTTCAAGGCAATTATAAAACAAATGATCTTTTTTGTTAGATTTTTAATGTAAACTATAAATGTATGTCTATTTAACGTTTACAGTGATTCCAGCATAGGACTATATGGACATTAGTCTGTTGAGACTGAAAATATTTCCCTATATTTTACATGGAGTATTAGATTTTGAAAGGTAGGTCGGTAAAATTCATGTACGCGTTCATGCACGCGTCCATGTACGCGGCCATGCACGCGTCCATGTACGCGGCCATGTACGCGGGATGCTGCGCATGTGTTTCGTTATTTTTGACACTGTTGGACCGTCTCATAAATACGATTAGTGGTGCGCAACAGTCATTACACGTGAACGCGTGACCGTTATAAGTCAATGGGGAAATTGGCATCAAAGCAGGTGTGTGTGTGACACGTTCAGTCGCATTATGAGACGTATGGGTCTCCAGACCTTTCGGTTGCGTAGCATCAAAAAATGCGAACGGGTGTGTGTGTGAACGCATAACAAAATTTCTCTAACAGTGACAGACAAACGTGTACACGCTTTGAGTGCAGTACGCATCATCTTGTCAGGCGTGAAATACAATGCGCACGTAACAACGCACACACACACGCACGCGTACCAAAATTTACCAAGTTAATCACGCAGGCACACACGCGTTGCTGCGCATGTGTTTCGTTATTTTTGACACTGTTGGACCGTCTCATAAATACGATTAGTGGTGCGCAACAGTCATTACGCGTGAACGTGCGCGTGCACGCGTGACCGTTATAAGTCAATGGGGAAATTACATGACACGTCAGGCGCTGCTGTGCTGCACAGGCATCAAAGCAGGCGTTGCTGCGCATGTGTTTCGTTATTTTTGACATCAATGGGTCTTCATAGCGTGCGTGTGTGTGCGTGCGTGTGTGTGCATGCGTGTGTGTGTGTGTGTGTGTGTGTGTGTGCGTCTATGCGTGTGTGTGTGTGTGTGTGTGTGTGTGTGTTGACTGCTTCTTCTTCAGTTTGCTGGTTTTATTACTAGTATAGTTTACTCACACCTCCCCCCTCCCCTGCCAGGTGCTGAAGGAGTCCGTGCTGGGCCACCAGTGCCATGTGGATAAGCTTCTGCTGATCGGCCCCCATGCTGAATCCTGACAGCCAGCAGGGGGCAGCGATGAGGCAGAGCTGCACTGCTGTGCAGCGGCGTTACCTCGCCATCAAGGAAGGGGTCAGAGGTCACAGCACCACGCTAGAGGAGGCCATTTCACAGTCCTCACAGGTACCCTCTCTCGCTGAGGCTAACTGCTCACAGTATTCTGACACTGCTGAGGCTAACTGCTCACAGTATTCTGGCACTGCTGAGGCTAACTGCTCACAGTATTCTGACACTGCTCAGGCTAACTGCTCACAGTATTTTAGCACTGCTGAGGCTAACTGCTCACAGTATTCTGGCACTGCTCAGGCTAACTGCTCACAGTATTCTGACACTGCTCAGGCTAACTGCTCACAGTATTCTAAGCACTGCTCCAGGCTAACTGCTCACAGTATTCTAGCACTGCTGAGGCTAACTGCTCACAGTATTCTGGCACTGCTCAGGCTAACTGCTCACAGTATTCTAGCACTGCTGAGGCTAACTGCTCACAGTATTCTGGCACTGCTCAGGCTAACTGCTCACAGTATTCTAGCACTGCTCAGGCTAACTGCACACAGTATTCTGGCACTGCTGAGGCTAACTGCTCACAGTATTCTGGCACTGCTCAGGCTAACTGCTCACAGTATTCTGGCACTGCTCAGGCTAACTGCTCACAGTATTCTAGCACTGCTGAGGCTAACTGCTCACAGTATTCTGACACTGCTCAGGCTAACTGCTCACAGTATTCTAGCACTGCTCAGGCTAACTGCTCACAGTATTCTGGCACTGCTCAGGCTAACTGCTCACAGTATTCTGGCATTGCTCAGGCTAACTGCTCACAGTATTCTGGCATTGCTCAGGCTAACTGCTCACAGTATTCTAGCACTGCTGAGGCTAACTGCTCACAGTATTCTGGCACTGCTCAGGCTAACTGCTCACAGTATTCTGGCATTGCTCAGGCTAACTGCTCACAGTATTCTAGCACTGCTGAGGCTAACTGCTCACAGTATTCTGGCACTGCTCAGGCTAACTGCTCACAGTATTCTGGCACTGCTCAGGCTAACTGCTCACAGTATTCTGGCATTGCTCAGGCTAACTGCTCACAGTATTCTGGCATTGCTCAGGCTAACTGCTAATGATAGTTATCATTACTATTACTATTATTTATCTGAGAGTAGCTTTGACAGGCAGGCGCACACAGTCTGTTCCCCTGCTGGTTTACATTCTGAAAGTTTAACTGCACAGTTTTTTTTCTGAAACTGAAACTGGAAGTTTATTCTCGCCACTGTTTGGGTGTTTTTCTTCCCACCGGGGAGTTTTTTTGATGATGATTAAAAAAAAAAAGACTAGCCTACAAAAGAATGCATGTATTTAGCCTATGAAAATTAACTCCAGAAGATAAAAGTGACTGTGAAAAATAAATGAACACTTCAATGTTTATGACTTAACGGTTTGGTACGTTTTCCGTAAAGCAGGGGGGAAAAAAGTGAAATATAAAAGTGTATTAAATGGCTAAATAAGGCACATTAACGCTCGAGCCCTATTCAGATGTGATATGTTTTACGGGGATGTGGGGTAATGTAATTATTACCTATCTCCGTTATTTTAGTCCCGTCTGAATCTGGCATGTCAGTAAACTTTGTGGACTGCTTGCACCCGCGCCAGTAAAGATTCCAGCGTATATTACCTACTGTTAAATGCCCTGCATAAATAACCCCAGTTTATAGCAATCCTGTGCGAATTGACATGATGGTAAATATTCTGTTATTTCCTGTAACAATATTAGCCTGATAAGCAAATAAGCGCAAATAAGCGCAGATTTTTTTCTGATTAGACGCGCAAGTGAAGGAACAAAAACATGTGAAGAGTCCTGGACATGAGTTACCCTTACAGCCGCAATAATTACACATGAGTTACCCTTACAGCCGCAATAATTACACATGAGTTACCCTTACAGCCCCAATAATTACACATGAGTTACCCTTACAGCCCCAATAATTACACATGAGTTACCCTTACAGCCCCAATAATTACACATGAGTTACCCTTACAGCCGCAATAATTACACATGAGTTACCCTTACAGCCGCAATAATTACACATGAGTTACCCTTACAGCCGCAATAATTACACATGAGTTACCCTTACAGCCCCAATAATTACACATGAGTTACCCTTACAGCCCCAATAATTACACATGAGTTACCCTTACAGCCCCAATAATTACACGAGTTACCCTTACAGCCGCAATAATTACACGAGTTACCCTTACAGCCCAAATAATTACACATGAGTTACCCTTACAGCCCCAATAATTACACATGAGTTACCCTTACAGCAGCAATAATTACACATGAGTTACCCTTACAGCCGCAATAATTACACATGAGTTACCCTTACAGCTGCAATAATTACACGAGTTACCCTTACAGCCCCAATAATTACACATGAGTTACCCTTACAGCCGCAATAATTACACATGAGTTACCCTTACAGCCGCAATAATTACACATGAGTTACCCTTACAGCCGCAATAATTACACATGAGTTACCCTTACAGCCCCCCTGTATAATTACACATGAGTTACCCTTACAGCCGCAATAATTACACATGAGTTACCCTTACAGCCGCAATAATTACACATGAGTTACCCTTACAGCCGCAATAATTACACACGAGTTACCCTTACAGCCGCAATAATTACACATGAGTTACCCTTACAGCCGCAATAATTACACACGAGTTACCCTTACAGCCGCAATAATTACACACGAGTTACCCTTACAGCCGCAATAATTACACATGAGTTACCCTTACAGCCCCAATAATTACACATGAGTTACCCTTACAGCCCCAATAATTACACATGAGTTACCCTTACAGCCGCAATAATTACACGAGTTACCCTTACAGCCCAAATAATTACACATGAGTTACCCTTACAGCCCCAATAATTACACATGAGTTACCCTTACAGCCCCAATAATTACACGAGTTACCCTTACAGCCCCAATAATTACACATGAGTTACCCTTACAGCCGCAATAATTACACATGAGTTACCCTTACAGCCCCAATAATTACACATGAGTTACCCTTACAGCCGCAATAATTACACATGAGTTACCCTTACAGCCCCAATAATTACACATGAGTTACCCTTACAGCCCCAATAATTACACATGAGTTACCCTTACAGCCGCAATAATTACACATGAGTTACCCTTACAGCCGCAATAATTACACATGAGTTACCCTTACAGCCCCAATAATTACACATGAGTTACCCTTACAGCCCCAATAATTACACATGAGTTACCCTTACAGCCGCAATAATTACACACGAGTTACCCTTACAGCCCCAATAATTACACATGAGTTACCCTTACAGCCGCAATAATTACACATGAGTTACCCTTACAGCCCCAATAATTACACGAGTTACCCTTACAGCCCCAATAATTACACATGAGTTACCCTTACAGCTGCAATAATTACACATGAGTTGCCCTTACAGCCCCAATAATTACACATGAGTTACCCTTACAGCCGCAATAATTACACGAGTTACCCTTACAGCCGCAATAATTACACATGAGTTACCCTTACAGCCGCAATAATTACACATGAGTTACCCTTACAGCCCCAATAATTACACGAGTTACCCTTACAGCCGCAATAATTACACATGAGTTACCCTTACAGCCCCAATAATTACACATGAGTTACCCTTACAGCCCCAATAATTACACATGAGTTACCCTTACAGCCGCAATAATTACACGAGTTACCCTTACAGCCCAAATAATTACACATGAGTTACCCTTACAGCCCCAATAATTACACATGAGTTACCCTTACAGCCCCAATAATTACACGAGTTACCCTTACAGCCCCAATAATTACACATGAGTTACCCTTACAGCCGCAATAATTACACATGAGTTACCCTTACAGCCCCAATAATTACACATGAGTTACCCTTACAGCTGCAATAATTACACATGAGTTACCCTTACAGCCCCAATAATTACACAAGTTACCCTTACAGCCCCAATAATTACACATGAGTTACCCTTACAGCCACAATAATTACACGAGTTACCCTTACAGCCCCAATAATTACACATGAGTTACCCTTACAGCCCCAATAATTACACATGAGTTACCCTTACAGCCGCAATAATTACACATGAGTTACCCTTACAGCCTCAATAATTACACATGAGTTACCCTTACAGCCGCAATAATTACACAAGTTACCCTTACAGCCCCAATAATTACACATGAGTTACCCTTACAGCCACAATAATTACACGAGTTACCCTTACAGCCCCAATAATTACACAAGTTACCCTTACAGCCCCAATAATTACACATGAGTTACCCTTACAGCCACAATAATTACACGAGTTACCCTTACAGCCCCAATAATTACACATGAGTTACCCTTACAGCCCCAATAATTACACATGAGTTACCCTTACAGCCGCAATAATTACACATGAGTTACCCTTACAGCCGCAATAATTACACATGAGTTACCCTTACAGCCGCAATAATTACACATGAGTTACCCTTACAGCCACAATAATTACACATGAGTTACCCTTACAGCCGCAATAATTACACATGAGTTACCCTTACAGCCACAATAATTACACATGAGTTACCCTTACAGCCACAATAATTACACATGAGTTACCCTTACAGCCCCAATAATTACACAAGTTACCCTTACAGCCCCAATAATTACACATGAGTTACCCTTACAGCCACAATAATTACACGAGTTACCCTTACAGCCCCAATAATTACACATGAGTTACCCTTACAGCCCCAATAATTACACATGAGTTACCCTTACAGCCGCAATAATTACACATGAGTTACCCTTACAGCCGCAATAATTACACATGAGTTACCCTTACAGCCGCAATAATTACACATGAGTTACCCTTACAGCCCCAATAATTACACATGAGTTACCCTTACAGCCGCAATAATTACACATGAGTTACCCTTACAGCCCCAATAATTACACATGAGTTACCCTTACAGCCGCAATAATTACACATGAGTTACCCTTACAGCCGCAATAATTACACATGAGTTACCCTTACAGCCCCAATAATTACACATGAGTTACCCTTACAGCCGCAATAATTACACATGAGTTACCCTTACAGCCGCAATAATTACACATGAGTTACCCTTACAGCCCCAATAATTACACATGAGTTACCCTTACAGCCGCAATAATTACACATGAGTTACCCTTACAGCCGCAATAATTACACATGAGTTACCCTTACAGCCCCAATAATTACACATGAGTTACCCTTACAGCCCCAATAATTACACGAGTTACCCTTACAGCCGCAATAATTACACATGAGTTACCCTTACAGCCCCAATAATTACACATGAGTTACCCTTACAGCCCAAATAATTACACGAGTTACCCTTACAGCCCCAATAATTACACAACAAAGTGCGGAACATGTTTATTCAAAAAACCTTTTATTCACTGTCCTTGCTCAGTGTTGAAAATAACATTGGAGGCGATCAATTGCTTTTAAAATAAAGTGTTTATTTAAATTAAAAAAGGGCTAAATTTATGACACGTGGAAAGCGATGCAACTCCGATAACTAGAAGAATCTACGCTAGAATTAATGGGAAGGGAGGAGGAGCACCAATCACAATGACAGCCCCACAGCAAGGCGTGGCTAGAAGTAGCTACAATAGACTGTTCCAGATACTTTTTAGGCTATTGCAGTCAGTGTATAACACGTCTGCAGAAATATTTGTTATCTCTCAAAATGACAGATGGTATTTGTATTTTTCCTCAAAGTTTCTAAAAATCTGTAAATGACAGGAAATTCTCAGTTAACGCAACCGCTGGTTGCAGCGAAGATGTAAGCACACATTAGTCCAGCAAAAGCAGAACATGAGAAATATTGCTTAGTTTTGTGATCATCATCATCACGGCGAAGATGAGATGCGTGTGTAGCCTATGCGCTTGTTTTATAAACAGGAGCAGATTCTGCGCTCCTGGCAGCAGACAATCCAAAGAAGTGTGGAAAAATTTAGAAGGGGCGCGCCGGGCACCACATTGTGTCCCTGTCAACGTGGCGCTCTAGGCGGCCACCTTGGCGCTTATACTGTAAAGCCGACCCTGGCTGTTACTCCCTCCCTCCTCCCCAGCCGCTCCCATCTCTGCACCTCCTCCCACCTCCACACCTCCTCCCTCCTCCACACCTCCTCCCTCCTCCACACCTCCTCCCACCTCCACACACCTCCCTCCTCCCCAGCCGCTCCCTCCTCCACACCTCCTCCCACCTCCACACACCTCCCTCCTCCCCAGCCGCTCCCCTCCTCCACACCTCCTCCCACCTCCACACCTCCTCCCACCTCCTCCCTCCTCCACACCTCCTCCCACCTCAACCCTCCTCCACACCTCCTCCCACCTCCTCCTTCCTCCACACCTCCACACCTCCTCCCACCTCCACACCTCCTGCCACCTCCACACCTCCGCCCTCCTCCACACCTCCTCCCTCCTCCCCACCTGTCTGCGCTCGCTCAGGTGTGCATTCTGCTGTGTGGCGTTCTCAGGACCACCTACGCTGCTGGCGTGCTCTACGCTCTAACGCTCATCTCTGATGATGGATTAGTGATGATTCTGCTGGCAGACTCCTGTGCTGTTTCCTTATGGAGACCTGTGAGGTTCCACTAGCGATGGTTTCCAAAAATATATTAAGACGTGTCTCAATACGAAATACAAAATACCCCCTAAATAAATTTATAAACTATGATCAGAATGGTACAGGAGGAGTTTGCTCTGCAGATGGCCCAGAGTTATAAACCTCCGTTACCAATATTACATATGAAATGCATACACATAAATACATATTTCCCATAGAAATACATGTATCCAGGTGACCTAGAGTATCCCACTGAAAGGGCTGTGAACAGGGTCTGCATCTGGGTGAGAAATTCCCTGCTCTTCCCTTTTACAATTTTCACTATTAGCCTATTGTACCTGACCCTGCCATGCTGGCCCCTCCCACATGTGTTGCTAGCTCCTCACACATATAGATGGCTCCTCCCGCATGTGTAATTAGCCCGTCCCTCATACCCAGCTGACTCCTCCTACATGTGTAATTAGCTCCTCCCTCATACACAGCTGACTCCTCCCATATTAGTAATTAGCCCCTCCCTCATACACAGCTGGCTCCTCCCACATGTGCAATTAGCTCCTCCCCCACACAGCTGGCTCCTCTGACACACGGATAGTGGGTGCTGTGCTTTTGAAAGAACTCTCGGTTTTTAAACACTGGCTTCCTAACCCAACACTATTATTCGTGAAAAGCAGCAAATGAGACTTATTATGACATAATCGTCCCTCGCCCTGCCAGGAAATGGCAGATTAAATAAAGGAGGTTTGTTGGTGTCTGCTCAGGACCTGCAGAATGTGGGAGTTAAAATTTCGCACCTCTGGGTGCGAAGATCCAAGTTGATCTGTACAGGACACCTACTGTGGCACAGTACTTACTGCAAAATCCAAGACTCTTCTGCCCATCGATTGGCTAGCTTGCCCATGCCCCGCCCCCTCTGTTTGGAGGAGATTCAGAGCTGCAGTTTGTGTGATAATCAGAATCTTTAGCCAGAATCTTTAACCCTGCATATATTTACCAACACCAAACCTGCTTTTCTAGCCATATTTTCAAATCATTAAACGGCACAATAGGTCATAATATTTATTATTCATGCATTGTTTTCATTATGGTTATTGAGATTTATACATTAAATTTTTATATAGATATTATTTTTGTTGTGCAACACAAAATAAGGTAAACACAAACACACACACACACACACATACATACAAATAGTGCGTATTGGCTCATTCAGTTAAGGCACCACACTGTGGAACATGGTAGCTCCATCGAGCGACGCTCAATTGCCGATTGCATCACCCAGGGTACAGAAGGGTTCAGTCGGTTAGGGATCTGCGTTTCACGCTTTGCTTTCACCTCCTCCTGTAGCTTTCTGTCTGAACACTTTGCTTTCACCTCCTCCTGTAGCTTTCTGTCTGAACGCTTTGCTTCCACCTCCTCCTGTAGCTTTCTGTCTGAACGCTTTGCTTTCACCTCCTCCTGTAGCTTTCTGTCTGAACGCTTTGCTTTCACCTCCTCCTGTAGCTTTCTGTCTGAACACTTTGCTTTCACCTCCTCCTGTAGCTTTCTGTCTGAACGCTTTGCTTTCACCTCCTCCTGTAGCTTTCTGTCTGAACGCTTTGCTTTCACCTCCTCCTGTAGCTTTCTGTCTGAACACTTTGCTTTCACCTCCTCCTGTAGCTTTCTGTCTGAACGCTTTGCTTTCACCTCCTCCTGTAGCTTTCTGTCTGAACGCTTTGCTTTCACCTCCTCCTGTAGCTTTCTGTCTGAACGCTTTGCTTTCACCTCCTCCTGTAGCTTTCTGTCTGAACGCTTTGCTTTCACCTCCTCCTGTAGCTTTCTGTCTGAACGCTTTGCTTTCACCTCCTCCTGTAGCTTTCTGTCTGAATGCTTTGCTTTCACCTCCTCCTGTAGCTTTCTGTCTGAATGCTTTGCTTCACCTCCTCCTGTAGCTTTCTGTCTGAATGCTTTGCTTCACCTCCTCCTGTAGCTTTCTGTCTGAATGCTTTGCTTTCACCTCCTCCTGTAGCTTTCTGTCTGAACGCTTTGCTTTCACCTCCTCCTGTAGCTTTCTGTCTGAACGCTTTGCTTTCACCTCCTCCTGTAGCTTTCTGTCTGAATGCTTTGCTTTCACCTCCTCCTGTAGCTTTCTGTCTGAATGCTTTGCTTCACCTCCTCCTGTAGCTTTCTGTCTGAATGCTTTGCTTTCACCTCCTCCTGTAGCTTTCTGTCTGAATGCTTTGCTTCACCTCCTCCTGTAGCTTTCTGTCTGAATGCTTTGCTTCACCTCCTCCTGTAGCTTTCTGTCTGAATGCTTTGCTTTCACCTCCTCCTGTAGCTTTCTGTCTGAACGCTTTGTTTCACCTCCTCCTGAAGCTTTCTGTCTGAATGCTTTGCTTCGCCTCCTCAGTTTCATGATAAGATGGAGCCCTTGCTGGAGACTCTGGAGAGGGCAGTGCAGAGGCTGAGACAGCGCCCCCCGGTGGCGGTGGAGCTGGAGAAGATCCGCGAGCAGCTGACGGTTCACAGGGCCGCCGGGCAGGAGTTGGACAAACTGCTACCTGCCTACAATGCCCTTTGTTCCCATGGCGATGACCCTGTCGCCCACGTGCCTCACGCCCATCCTGGAGACCCTGCCTCTCAGGGTAAGGCTCCACCCCTTTTGACTCCTCATTAATCGTGCTGTTATCCACCCGCTACTATCCATTTGTGCTAATAGTTATTTACTACACTTAGCCATTAGCTATTTACTACACTTAGCCATTAGCTATTTACTACACTTAGCCATTAGCTATTTACCACACACTGTTAACCATGAGCTATTTACTACACTTAGCCATTAGCTATTTACTACACTTAGCCATTAGCTATTTACCACACACTGTTAACCATGAGCTATTTACTACACTTAGCCATTAGCTATTTACCACACACTGTTAACCATGAGCTATTTACTACACTTAGCCATTAGCTATTTACCACACACTGTTAACCATGAGCTATTTACTACACTTAACCATTAGCTATTTACCACACACTATTAACCATGAGCTATTTACTGCACTTAGCCATTAGCTATTTACCACACACTGTTAACCATGAGCTATTTACTACACTTAGCCATTAGCTATTTACTACACTTAGCCATTAGCTATTTACCACACACTGTTAACCATGAGCTATTTACTACACTTAGCCATTAGCTATTTACCACACACTGTTAACCATGAGCTATTTACTACACTTAGCCATTAGCTATTTACCACACACTGTTAACCATGAGCTATTTACTACACTTAACCATTAGCTATTTACCACACACTATTAACCATGAGCTATTTACTACACTTAGCCATTAGCTATTTACCACACACTGTTAACCATGAGCTATTTACTACACTTAGCCATTAGCTATTTACCACACACTGTTAACCATGAGCTATTTACTACACTTAGCCATTAGCTATTTACCACACACTGTTAACCATGAGCTATTTACTACACTTAGCCATTAGCTATTTACCACACACTATTAACCATGAGCTATTTACTACACTTAGCCATTAGCTATTTACCACACACTATTAACCATGAGCTATTTACTACACTTAGCCATTAGCTATTTACCACACACTGTTAACCATGAGCTATTTACAACACTTAGCCATTAGCCATTTACCACACACTGTTAACCATGAGCTATTTACTACACTTAGCCATTAGCTATTTACCACACACTGTTAACCATGAGCTATTTACTACACTTAGCCATTAGCTATTTACCACACACTGTTAACCATGAGCTATTTACTACACTTAGCCATTAGCTATTTACCACACACTGTTAACCATGAGCTATTTACTACACTTAGCCATTAGCTATTTACCACACACTGTTAACCATGAGCTATTTACTACACTTAGCCATTAGCTATTTACCACACACTGTTAACCATGAGCTATTTACTACACTTAACCATTAGCTATTTAGCACACACTATTAACCATGAGCTATTTATCACACTTAGCCATTAGCTATTTACCACACACTGTTAACCATGAGCTATTTACTACACTTAACCATTAGCTATTTACCACACACTATTAACCATGAGCTATTTACTACACTTAGCCATTAGCTATTTACCACACACTATTAACCATGAGCTATTTACTACACTTAGCCATTAGCTATTTACCACACACTGTTAACCATGAGCTATTTACTACACTTAGCCATTAGCTATTTACCACACACTATTAACCATGAGCTATTTACTACACTTAGCCATTAGCTATTTACCACACACTGTTAACCATGAGCTATTTACTACACTTAACCATTAGCTATTTACCACACACTATTAACCATGAGCTATTTATCACACTTAGCCATTAGCTATTTACCGCACACTATTAACCATGAGCTATTTACTACACTTAGCCATTAGCTATTTACTACACTTAGCCATTAGCTATTTACCACACACTGTTAACCATGAGCTATTTACTACACTTAGCCATTAGCTATTTACCACACACTGTTAACCATGAGCTATTTACTACACTTAGCCATTAGCTATTTGCCACACACTGTTAACCATGAGCTATTTACTACACTTAACCATTAGCTATTTACCACACACTATTAACCATGAGCTATTTACTACACTTAGCCATTAGCTATTTACCACACACTGTTAACCATGAGCTATTTACTACACTTAGCCATTAGCTATTTACTACACTTAGCCATTAGCTATTTACCACACACTGTTAACCATGAGCTATTTACTACACTTAGCCATTAGCTATTTACCACACACTGTTAACCATGAGCTATTTACTACACTTAGCCATTAGCTATTTACCACACACTGTTAACCATGAGCTATTTACTACACTTAACCATTAGCTATTTACCACACACTATTAACCATGAGCTATTTACTACACTTAGCCATTAGCTATTTACCACACACTGTTAACCATGAGCTATTTACTACACTTAGCCATTAGCTATTTACCACACACTGTTAACCATGAGCTATTTACTACACTTAGCCATTAGCTATTTACCACACACTGTTAACCATGAGCTATTTACTACACTTAGCCATTAGCTATTTACCACACACTATTAACCATGAGCTATTTACTACACTTAGCCATTAGCTATTTACCACACACTATTAACCATGAGCTATTTACTACACTTAGCCATTAGCTATTTACCACACACTGTTAACCATGAGCTATTTACAACACTTAGCCATTAGCCATTTACCACACACTGTTAACCATGAGGTATTTACTACACTTAGCCATTAGCTATTTACCACACACTGTTAACCATGAGCTATTTACTACACTTAGCCATTAGCTATTTACCACACACTGTTAACCATGAGCTATTTACTACACTTAGCCATTAGCTATTTACCACACACTGTTAACCATGAGCTATTTACTACACTTAGCCATTAGCTATTTACCACACACTGTTAACCATGAGCTATTTACTACACTTAACCATTAGCTATTTAGCACACACTATTAACCATGAGCTATTTATCACACTTAGCCATTAGCTATTTACCACACACTGTTAACCATGAGCTATTTACTACACTTAACCATTAGCTATTTACCACACACTATTAACCATGAGCTATTTACTACACTTAGCCATTAGCTATTTACCACACACTATTAACCATGAGCTATTTACTACACTTAGCCATTAGCTATTTACCACACACTGTTAACCATGAGCTATTTACTACACTTAGCCATTAGCTATTTACCACACACTATTAACCATGAGCTATTTACTACACTTAGCCATTAGCTATTTACCACACACTGTTAACCATGAGCTATTTACTACACTTAACCATTAGCTATTTACCACACACTATTAACCATGAGCTATTTATCACACTTAGCCATTAGCTATTTACCGCACACTATTAACCATGAGCTATTTACTACACTTAGCCATTAGCTATTTACCACACACTGTTAACCATGAGCTATTTACTACACTTAGCCATTAGCTATTTACCACACACTGTTAACCATGAGCTATTTACTACACTTAGCCATTAGCTATTTACCACACACTGTTAACCATGAGCTATTTACTACACTTAACCATTAGCTATTTACCACACACTATTAACCATGAGCTATTTACTACACTTAGCCATTAGCTATTTACCACACACTATTAACCATGAGCTATTTACTACACTTAACCATTAGCTATTTACCACACACTATTAACCATGAGCTATTTATCACACTTAGCCATTAGCTATTTACCGCACACTATTAACCATGAGCTATTTACTACACTTAGCCATTAGCTATTTACCACACACTGTTAACCATGAGCTATTTACTACACTTAGCCATTAGCTATTTACAACACACTGTTAACCATGAGCTATTTACTACACTTAACCATTAGCTATTTACCACACACTATTAACCATGAGCTATTTATCACACTTAGCCATTAGCTATTTACCGCACACTATTAACCATGAGCTATTTACTACACTTAGCCATTAGCTATTTACCACACACTGTTAACCATGAGCTATTTACTACACTTAGCCATTAGCTATTTACCACACACTGTTAACCATGAGCTATTTACTACACTTAGCCATTAGCTATTTACCACACACTATTAACCATGAGCTATTTACTACACTTAGCCATTAGCTATTTACCACACACTATTAACCATGAGCTATTTACTACACTTA
>CM056399.1:15549720-15572742 GCA_029718625.1 Synaphobranchus kaupii
TGTTTAGTTACCTGGCTGTCGGGTGTGCCTGTGTTCCTCTGTGTGTTTGGTTACCTGGCTGACAGGTGTGTGTGTGTTCCTCTGTGTGTTTGGTTACCTGGCTGACAGGTGTGCCTGTGTTCCTCTGTGTGTTTGGTTACCTGGCTGACAGGTGTGTGTGTGTTCCTCTGTGTGTTTAGTTACCTGGCTGTCGGGTGTGCCTGTGTTCCTCTGTGTGTTTGGTTACCTGGCTGACAGGTGTGTGTGTGTTCCTCTGTGTGTTTGGTTACCTGGCTGACAGGTGTCTGTGTGTTCCGCTGTGTGTTTAGTTACCTGGCTGACAGGTGTGTGTGTGTTCCTCTGTGTGTTTGGTTACCTGGCTGACAGGTGTGTGTGTGTTCCTCTGTGTGTTTGGTTACCTGGCTGACAGGTGTGTGTGTGTTCCTCTGTGTGTTTGGTTACCTGGCTGACAGGTGTGTGTGTGTTCCTCAGGGCATGTTTGGTTACCTGGATAAGGCTGCGATGGAGCTGAGGAACATGCCAACTGTAGGAATGGAGCTTGGAACAGTTCAGCAGCAGATTCAGGATCTCAAGGTTCATACCCAACCTGTACCTGTTACTGTCAGTGTTTAATTAGTGCTGGTGTTAATGTCAGTGTTACTGTCAGTGTTTAATTAGTGCTGGTGTTAATGTCAGTGTTACTGTCAGTGTTGAATTAGTGCTGGTGTTACTATCAGTGTTTAATTAGTGCTGGTGTTAATGTCAGTGTTACTGTCAGTGTTTAATTAGTGCTGGTGTTAATGTCAGTGTTACTGTCAGTGTTTAATTAGTGCTGGTGTTAATGTCAGTGTTACTGTCAGTGTTTAATTAGTGCTGGTGTTACTATCAGTGTTTAATTAGTGCTGGTGTTAATGTCAGTGTTATTGTTAGTGTTGAATTGATGTTGGTGTTAATGTCAGTGTTGAATTGATGCTGGTGTAAATTTCAGTGTTACTGGATGATCTCATATTTATAAGGGCTTTAAAAACACTTGTATTTCCATTCGCTGAATTGAATCAATCTGTACATTTATTGTGAAACTTTAAACCCAATAATTACACATATTTACATTCGCACACTCAGATGCTCTTTCTCAAACACGCATACACATGCACACTCACGCACACATATGTGTATATTATATACATGTATATGGGTCTGTGTATATACAGAAGTACAAACCCCGATTCCAAAAAATGCACAGTATGTAAAATGCACATAAAAGCAGAAAGCAGTTATTTGTAAATTGTCCTTTACATATATTTAATTGAAAACAGTACAAAGAAAAGATATTTAATGTTTTACTTTATTATAGATTTTTGTAAATACACACTAATTCCAAATTAGATGCCTGCAAGACATTCCAAAAACTCTATGGAAAAATAAGTCAGGAGAAACAACCTTTCAAGTGATCCATCCATATCTACTGTATATCTGGCAGCAGAGTGATGGTTTGAGGCTCGTTTGATACCTCAGACCCTTGATGACTTAAAACCATTAAGCCAACCATGTGTTCCATACTATTCCTGTGTAATTTACAACTTAATCTAGTCCCACCCTCCAATTCCCATAGAGATCATTTTACAAATCACTGCATTCTACTTTTATGTGCATTTTACATACTGTCCTAACTTTTTTGGAATTGGTTTGTACATACATGTATGTGTGTGTACAGTACCAGTCAAATGTTTGGACACACCTACTCATATGTTTTTTTAAAGTTTGTTTTTACTGTTTTCCACATTTTAGAATAGTAAAGTCATCAAAACAATGAGATAACACATTAAATTATGCAAACAAATCAAAAAAAGTGTTATATTTTAAATTCTTCAAAGTAGCCACCCTTTGCCTTGATAACGGCTTTGCACATTCTTGCCATTCTCTCAACCAACTTCTGTGGTAAACAGGTATTCCACAGGTAAACAGGTGATGCTATCATGAATCTGTATAAAAGGATATCAAAAGACTCTTGATACCTTATTTCCAGGTAGAATGTGCAAAGCTGTTATCAAGGCAAAGGGTGGCTACTTTGAAGAATCTAAAATATAAGACACAAACATATTTGTTTTACACATTTTTTTGGGTCTTTGCATAATTCCATTTGTGTTATCTGATAGTGTTGATGTCTTTACTATTCTAAAATGTGGAAAACAGTAAAAATAACAGAAAAAAAAACTTTCTACGAGTAGGTGTGTCCAAACTTTTGACTGGTACTGTATATGTATACATGTATATGTATCTGTGCACATGTACAGTCAAGCCGGAAAGTCTGCACACCCCTTTCACCTTCTCCACGTTTTATTAAATTACAGACATATTCTACAATAGATTGAGTTCATTTTTTGTCTCAGAATTCTACACAAAATAGCCCATAATGACAAAGTGAAAACAGGTTTTTAGACATTTGTGCTAATTTATTAAAAATCAAAATGTAAAATATCATATGTATATATGTATCATATGATATGACACCCAAAAGTGAGCTGAGGTGCATTTTGTTTCCACTGATACTTCTTGAGATGTTTCTACAACTTAATTGGAGTCCACCTGTGATAAATTCAATTGATTGGACATGATTGGGGATTGCCAACACCTGCCTATATAAGGTCCCACAGTTGACAGTGCATGTCAGAGCAAACTCCAAGCCATGGGGTCAAAGGAATTATCTGCAGACCTCAGAAACAGGATTGTGTCAAGGCATAGATCTGGAGAAGGGTACGGAAAAATCTCTGCAGCTTTACAGGTCCCAAAGAGCACAGTGGCCACCATCATTCGTAAATGGAAGAAGTTTGGAACCACCAAGAATCTTCCAAGACCTGGCCGCCCGGCCAAACTGAGCAATCGGAGAAGACGGGCCTTGGCCAGGGAGGTGAGCAGGAACCCGAGGGTCACTCTGACAGAGCTCCAGCGTATCCTTGTGGAGATGGGAGAACCTTTCAGAAGATCAACCATCCAGGCAGCACTCCACCAATCAGGCCTTTATGGTAGAGTGGCCAGACGGAAGCCCCTCCTTAGTAAAAGGCACATCACAGCCCGCTTGGAGTTTGCCAAAAGGCACCTAGAGGACTCTCAAACCATGAGAATCAAGATTCTCTGGTCTGATGAAACCAAAATTGAACTTTTTGGCCTGAATACCAAGCGTCACGTCTGGAGGAAACCAGGCACCGCTCATCACCTGGCTAATACCATCCCTACAGTGAAGCATGGCGGTGGCAGCATCATGATGTGGGGATGTTTTTCAGCAGCGGGAACGGGGCGACTAGTCCTGATAGAGGGAAAGATGAATGCAGCTAAGTACACCAAGATCCTTGAAGAAAACCTGCTCCAGAGCGCTCTGGACCTCAGACTGGGGCGAAGGTTTACCTTCCAACATGACAACGACCCGAAGCACGCAGCCAAGAGAACAAAGGAGTGGCTTCGGAGAAAGTCTGTGCATGTCCTTGAGTGGCCCAGCCAGAGCCCAGACCTGAACCCAATGGAACATCTGTGGAAAGAGCTGAAAATGGCTGTGTACCGACGCTCCCCATCCAACCTGACGGAGCTTGCAAGGATATGCCAAGAGGAATGGGCAAAAATGTCCAGAAACAAGTTTGCCAAGCTAGTAGCTTCTTTCCCAAGATGCCTTGAAGCTGTAATCGCTGCCAAAGGTGCAGCAACCAAGTATTAGGCTAAGGGTGTGTACAGATATGTAACCCCTAAATAACCTATTTTTGTCAGTAAAATAAAATTGCATATTTTCTAAAAACCTGTTTTCACTTCGTCATTATTGGCTATTGTATGTAAATGTTTGAGGCAAAAAATGAATTCAATCTATTGTAGAATATGTCTGTAACGTAATAAAACATGGATAGGTGAAAGGAGTGTTCAGACTTTCCGGCTTGACTGTATATGTGTGTGTGTGTGTGGCGTCTTCTTCTCGGATCGCCGTGGAGAAGCTTGTGTGTTCCAGTGAGCCTGAGAGCGAGGCCGTCTGGAGCTTCGCTCCTGGTAGGGTCACCCATGGCGATAAGGTCGAGGGGGAGGTTCCAGACTAAGTGCGATCCAACCAAGACCTCAACGGCGGAACTGGCGGAGGATGACGGTTGAGGTCTTGGTTGGATCGCACTTGGTCTGGAAGTCACAACGGTACTGAAGGCGGAAGAAGGCTGCAACAGAGGATGATCTCTGATCATTATGGGCTCATGCCATTGGAACCTGGCCCCCCTCTGCCAAGGACCGTGTGGTGGCTGCAGGCGCGCCAGCCTCTCCACGTTAAAAGATGTCACACGCAGGCGTCTTCCCGAAAGGGAATCAGACCGCTCAACATCCCGGATCAAAGTCCTGTGGCGATCAGGAAGTGGTGACGGGGGGCAGGACCGTGAAGTCTGGCAGCTCCCAGCCACAACCTGGCACACAGGCGGTTGGTGTCAGCCGTTAAGCTCTTGGACTGAGGCAGAAAGAGCTTTTCGGCAGCTGCACCCACGACTGAGCAGCCCTATATAGGATCCACTCTGCTCACCCCAGTAGGGGAAGGGGCTAGAAAAGGTGCCGTAAACATAGCCTGCCTCATAAACGTCTGTCTGGACTACCGCATCCAGAGGGATCACCACCATGCGGTCAGAAACATAAGTATAAACAGAAACAGATATACGTATATTGGAGCCTGGAACGTGCGGACCCTCATGGACAACCAATCCAGTGATCGACCCGAAAGGCGAACTGCCATCATTTCCAGAGAGCTAAGGAGATTCCGGATCGATATTGCAGCACTCTCCGAAACCTGACTGGCTGATGAAGGGCAGCTGAAGGAGGAGAAAGGCGGATATACTTTCTTCTGGAAAGGAAAACCTGTTGATGAGCTAAGGATCCACGGTGTGGGTTTTGCCATTAAGAACAGTCTCATCAACCAACTCTCTGAACTCCCTGTGGGCATCAATGAGTGCTTAATGACCATACGCCTGATGCTTGCAGGCAGCCAAAAGGCCACCGTTGTTAGTGCTTACGCTCCAACACTTAATACACAGGATGAAGTTAAGGAGGCCTTCTACGCTGTCCTGGACAACATCCTAACCAAAGTCCCCAAGGAGGACAAGCTAATCCTGCTTGGAGATGTCAATGCCAGGGTGGGACGAAACCACAATCTATGGAGAGGCACAATGGGGAAAGAAGGCGTTGGCAATACGAACTCCAACGGCATACTACTGCTAACAAAGTGCTCAGAACACAGCCTAGCCATCATCCAACACATTTTTCCGCCAAAAGAACAAATTCAAAACATCCTAGAGGCATCCTCGCTCTAAACTCTGGCACCTCATCGACTATGTAGTCGTCTGCACCAAAGACCGCCATGATGTGCTCAACACCAGAGCGAGGACCAGTGCAGATGACTGCTGGACAGACCACCGTCTCATTCGCTCCATCATGTCCATCCATCTCATGTGGAAAAGAAGCGTGCAGAAAAGACAGAGCTGGTAAAAGCTCAACATCGAACGGTAAGGTGACACCACCTTTTGACAACAGCTTTAGGCTGCTCTCAGTGCTGAACTGCCGAATCAATATCCAAAAAATATTGAAACACACTGGGGCATGTTTAAGTCTACCATCATGGACTCCTGCAAAAGCACCCTTGACTATAAAACCCGGAAACATCAAGACTGGTACGATGAGAATGACACTGAAATCCAACAGCTCATCGACATTAAGCGGAAAAACTTTATCACCTGGCAAAATGACATCAACTGCAAGGCTAAAAGAGCAGCCCATGCCAAAGCAAAGGCAGCCGTCCAAGCTTGGGTTAGGAAACTGAAGAACCAGTGGTGGACAAAGAAGGCCCTGGAGATCCAGCAGCTTGCAGTCTCTGGGGATACCAGAGGTTTCTTCGATGCCACAAGAGTGGTATATGGCCCCAGCTAGCGTCGCCTAACCCTCCTTCGCTCCAAAGATGGGTTAACGTTGCTGAAAGATAATGAGTCACTGGCAAACAGATGGAAAGAGCACTATGAGGAGCTCCTGAACAGGGACACCACTCCCGAGATGGAGGCCCTTGACTAACTTCCTCAACAACCCATAAGTGAGAACCACCCAGCCTGAGAGAGGTGCAGGATGTGATAGGGAAGATGAAGAACAACAAGGCCGCTGGACCTGATGGCATCCCAGCAGAAGTCCTGAAGGAAGGTGGGCCAGATCTCCTTAGCTACATCCATGCCCTGCTCCTCAAAATATGGGAAAAGGAGGAAATCCCCGCACAACTCAGGGATGCCTTAATTGTCTCCGTCTTTAAGAAGGGAGACAAGGCAGACTGCGGAATTTACCATGGTATTTCCCTCCTGTTCACCACTGGGAAAACTCTAGCTTGGGTTTTGACTAACAGACTCCTCCCCCTGTCAGAAAACATTCTTCCTGAGTCTCATAGTGGATTTCGCCCAAACAGAGGTACCACGGACATGATTTTCATTGCTCGCCAACTACAAGAAAAATGCTGGGAACAAAATCAACCACTATACATGGCCTTCATAGACCTCACCAAAGCCTTTGACTCTGTAAACCGTCAGGCCCTCTGGTTGGTTCTGGCAAAAATTGGCTGCCCAGACAAATACACCCGGATACTGAGACTGCTGCATGACAATATGTCAGCCACAGTACTCAGTGGTAGTGGAGGTGAAACAGAACCCTTTAGGGTTGACACTAGAGTCAAGCAGGGCTGCGTCATTGCCCCCACCCTGTTCTCCATTTTCATTGCTGCTATCCTCCATCTCACGGGTAAACATCTGCCTCAAGGAGTCAGAATCATGTACAGAACCGACGGCCAACTTCTGAACATCAACTGATTCAGGGCTAAAAGCAGAACCACCACCATATCCATCATGGAGCTGCAGTATGCTGACGACAATGCCCAGCTTGGTCTGGCTGTTAACATAAAAAAGACTCAGATCCTCTCAGCCACCACCCAACAGAAATACTCCTGCCCTACCCCCAACCATCTCTGTTGACAATACCAGACTGGAAAATGTGGACCACTTCACATATCTCGGCAGCCTCCTATCCTCCAAAGCTGACATTGACGAGGAAATGCACCACCACCTCAGTTGTGCCAGCGGAGCTTTCTCAAGACTGAGAAAAAGGGTCTTTGAAAACCGCGACCTCCAGGCCAGAACAAAAATTCTGGTCTACAAAGCGGTCGTGCTGCCCACCCTACTGTACGGATCAGAACCCTGGACCACATACAGCAGGCACCTGAAGGCACTAGAGGCACATTATCAGAGGTGCCTCCGAAAAATCCTTAAGATCAGCTGGGAAGATAGATGCTCCAACACCAGGCTAACATCCCCACCATCACTGCCACTATCGCCCAACACCAGCTCAGATGGACTGGTCATGTCATCCGTATGCCTGACTCTCACCTTCCAAAACAAGTCCTATACTCCCAGCTTCTCATAGGGCGAGCCTAAGCAAGTCCTATCCTCCCAGCTTCTCATAGGGCGAGCCTAAACAAGTCCTATACTCCCAGCTTCTCATAGGGAGAGCCTAAACAAGTCCTATACTCCCAGCTTCTCATAGGGCGAGCCTAAACAAGTCCTATACTCCCAGCTTCTCATAGGGCGAGTCTAAACAAGTCCTATACTCCCAGCTTCTCATAGGGCAATGTGCCCCGGGAGGTCAAAAGAAAAGGTACATAGACAACATTAAAACGAACATGAAAAAGTGCCACATAGACCATAACACCTGGGAGGACACAGCAACCAATAGGGCGGGAAGCTTGTCTGGGAAGCTGCTGCACTATATAACAACGATCCCCGCCGTGCTGCAGAAGACAAACGCAGACTCAGAAAGGAGAGAGTTTCCGCCAAAAAGGCCCAACCCACAATCACTATCCCTCACCCCTGCCCACACTGCACCAAATTATGCGGTTCCAGGATCGGCCTCTTCGCCCATCCGAAGACCCATAAGGACCAAGAAGCCATATATACATATACATGTATGTACACAGCCACTGCTGTGTACATACATGTATATGTATATGTATGTGTGTGTGTGTGTGTGTGTGTGCATGTGTAGATGTATAAGTATCTGTGTACATACATGTATATACAGTTGAAATCAGAAGTTTACATACACTTAGGTTGAAGTCATTAAAACTCATTTTTAACCACTCCACATATTTCATGTTAGCAAACTATAGTGTTGGCAAGTCAGTTAGGACATTTACTTTGTGCATGACACAAGTCATTTTTCCAACAATTGTTTACAGACATTTGTTTTTAATTCACTATATGACAATTCCAGTAGGTCAGAGGTTTACATACACTAAGTTGACTGTGCCTTTAAATTTGTAATATTTTGTTGCATATCCTTTGCATGCCATGAAATCCTGATGTCTGTGACCCAACAACATCAAAAGACTCTTGATATCTTATTTTCTGGTACTCTTACAAGCTATACTATAACATCTCTCATTTGAATGGATCTCTATGGGAATTGGGGGGTGGGACTAGATTTAGCTTTAAATTACACTGGAACAGTGTGGAACACATGGTTGGCTATATGGCTCTAAGTCATCAAGGGTCTGACGTATCAAACAAGCCTTAAACCATCACTCTGCTTCCAGGAATACAGTAGATATGGATGGATAACTTGAAGGGTTTCTTCTCCTGACTTATTTTTCCATAGAGTTCAATAGGAAAATTTGTCAGGAGAAACAACCCTTAAAGTGATCCATCCATATCTACTGCATATCTGGCGGCAGAGTGATGGTTTGAGGCTTGTTTGATACCTCAGACCCTTGATGACTTACAGCCATTTTAGCAATCATTTTTAATGACTTCAACCTAAGTGTATGTAAACTTCCGACTTCAACTGTGTGTGCGTGTATGTGTGTATGTATGTATGTATGTAAGTGTGTGTGTGTGTGTGTGTGTGTATGTATACATGTATAAGTATCTGTGTACATACAGTCAAGCCGTAAAGTCTGCACACCCCTTTCACCTTCTCCACGTTTTATTACGTTACAGACATATTCTACAATAGATTGAGTTCATTTTTTGTCTCAAAATTCTACACAAAATAGCCCATAATGACAAAGTGAAAACAGGTTTTTAGACATTTGTGCTAATTTATTAAAAATCTAAATGTAAAATATCATTGATATGACACCCAAAAGTGAGCTGAGGTGCATTTTGTTTCCACTGATACTGCTTGCGATGTTTCTACAACTTAATTGGAGTCCACCTGTGATAAATCCAATTGATTGGACATGATTGAGGATTGCCTGCCTATATAAGGTCCCACAGTTGACAGTGCATGTCAGAGCAAACTCCAAGCCATGGGGTCAAAGGAATTATCTGCAGACCTCAGAAACAGGATTGTGTCAAGGCATAGATCTGGAGAAGGGTACGGAAAAATCTCTGCAGCTTTACAGGTCCCAAAGAGCACAGTGGCCACCATCATTCGTAAATGGAAGAAGTTTGGAACCACCAAGAATCTTCCTAGACCTGGCCGCCCGGCCAAACTGAGCAATCGGGGAAGACGGGCCTTGGCCAGGGAGGTGAGCAGGAACCCAAGGGTCACTCTGACAGAGCTCCAGCGTATCCTTGTGGAGATGTGAGAACCTTTCAGAAGATCAACCATCCAGGCAGCACTCCACCAATCAGGCCTTTATGGTAGAGTGGCCAGACGGAAGCCCCTCCTTAGTAAAAGGCACATCACAGCCCGCTTGGAGTTTGCCAAAAGGCACCTAGAGGACTCTCAAACCATGAGAATCAAGATTCTCTGGTCTGATGAAACCAAAATTGAACTTTTTGGCCTGAATACCAAGCGTCACGTCTGGAGGAAACCAGGCACCACTCATCACCTGGCTAATACCATCCCTACAGTGAAGCATGGTGGTGGCAGCATCATGATGTGGGGATGTTTTTCAGCAGCGGGAACGGGGCGACTAGTCCTGATAGAGGGAAAGATGAGTACACCGAGATCCTTGAAGAAAACCTGCTCCAGAGCGCTCTGGACCTCAGACTGGGGCGAAGGTTTACCTTCCAACATGACAACGACCCGAAGCACACAGCCAAGAGAACAAAGGAGTGGCTTCGGAGAAAGTCTGTGCATGTCCTTGAGTGGCCCAGCCAGAGCCCAGACCTGAATACAATTGAACATCTGTGGAAAGAGCTGAAAATGGCTGTGTACCGACGCTCTCCATCCAACCTGACGGAGCTTGCAAGGATATGCCAAGAGGAATGGGCAAAAATGTCCAGAAACAAGTGTGCCAAGCTCGTAGCTTCTTTCCCAAGACGCCTTGAAGCTGTAATCGCTGCCAATGGTGCAGCAACCAAGTATTAGGCTAAGGGTGTGTACAGATATGTAACCCCTAAATAACCTATTTTTGTCAGTAAAATAAAATTGCATATTTTCTAAAAATCTGTTTTCACTTCGTCATTATTGGCTATTGTGTGTAGATGTTTGAGGCAAAAAATGAACTCAATCTATTGTAGTAGAAGTCTGTAACGTAATAAAACGTGGAGAAGGTGAAAGGGGTGTGCAGACTTTCCGGCTTGACTGTACATGTACATGCGTGTGTGTTTGTGTGTATGTGTATGTGTGTATGTGTGTGTATGTATACATGTATAAGTATCTGTGTATTCTCAGCTGTTTAAAGCCGTGGTGCTTCGGCAGCAGAGAGACATGCAGAAGGTTCGCCAGCAGGGGGAGCTGATGGTGAGGAGTGCATCGGCGCAGAGTGACCGGGAAGCCGTCCGGGAACCCTTTGCACACTTGACACACTTGTGGAAGAGCCTGGGGGATGAGGTCACGCACAGACAGGTGAGCTGTTACCTGTACAGTGTCCATACAGGTACACCCAGGCAGCCAAATACACACAGTGATGCTTTTAACAGTCACATAGATGTAAGATTCACCCTCATTCCATTCTGTTCTCCTCTCTTTGTTTCTGTGTCCCTGTTCCCTCCGTCCCTCTCTCCATCGCTCCACCCCTCCTCCCTCTCTCCATCGCTCCACCCCTCTTCTCTCTCTCCCAGCATGAGTTGGAGATTGCTCTGCTCAGCCTGGGACAGCTCCAGCAGGCCTTCATGGAGGCGGAGTCTTGGCTCAGCCAAACACATGTCACGCTGGACGCCTTGCGACCAATCAGCTGTGACCCCAAAGCCATAGAAATGGAGCTGGCCAATCACCAAGTAGGCCCCGCCCCCATCTGAGTCATGCACACAACATGTTTCACACAAAAGGAGGCTGGTATATATATATGTGTGTGTGTGTGTGTGTGCGTGTACTGTTATACTTAACCTACAAATGACATAGTTCCACTTTTCAAGACCTTCTTTCGTAAGACTATTTTGTTACTGCGTCTAATTTAATTGACATTGCTGAATTTCCTTTCTCCTATTTTCCTTCCCCTCCCTCTCCCTCTCTACCTCCCTCTCTCCCCCTCTCTCCCTCCCCCTCTCTCTCTTTCTCTCTCCCCCCTCTTCCCTGCCTCTTTCTCCCTTCCTCTCTCCCTCTCCTCAGGTACTGAGGGATGACATTCTCTCCCGCCGCCCCACGATGGAGGCGCTGAATCGAGCGGCAGACTCTGAGCTGCTGGAGCCCAGCCCAGCGCAGGATGCCAGCCGCTTACGGCAGCAGCTGGAAACGGTGCATCACAGCTGGGATAGCCTGCTAATCAAGACCCAGGGCCGACAGGATCTTCTGGAGGCCGCACTGACGCAGGTACAGAGGGAAAGGGAGGAGAGAGAGAGAGAGAGTGGGGAGAGAAAGAGAGAGAAGGTCCAAGGACCCTATCTTTTACACAATTATTGTTCATATTGCTTCTTTTTGCCGCTAGTGTTGTTTAATCACCTTAACAATATTATGCCGATGTGTGGTCATACCAATAAAGCTTGTTTTGAATTTGAATTTGAGAGAGAGAGAGAGAGAGGGAGAGAGAGAGGGAGGGAGAGTGAGAGAAAGAGAGGGAAGGAGGGGAGAGAGAGAGGGATTAAGGAAACTGGAGAAGTGTAGGATGAGAGAAAGAGGGCAGAGAGAGAGAAAGAGTGAGGAAAGAGAGAGATAGGAGAGAGGTAATGAAGGAGGAGAGGGGGAGGGAATGGAGTAACAGAGGAAAGAGAGAGAGAGGAGATGGAGAGTTGGAGATAAAGGACAGATTGGGGAAGGTGGGGGGGGGGGGCAGGATTTAGGGATGGGTTAAACTGTCATCACTGTGATGCTGCCGTGTGAACCTCTCTGCAGGCTGAAGGTTTCCATGGTGACGTACAGGCGTGTCTCCAGTGGCTCAGAGAGACAGAGAGAGAGCTGTCATCCGCCAAACCGACCGGCGGACTGCCGGAAACCGCCCGCGAACAACTGCGCCAACACATGGTACATATACACCTAAAATATACACCCATAGCATCATATACACCCATAATATACACCTACACCATCATATACACCCATAATATACACCTACAGCATCATATACACCCATAATATATACCTACACCATCATATACACCCATAATATACACCTACACCATCATATACACCCATAATATATACCTACACCATAATATACACCCATAATATATGCCTACACCATCATATACACCCATAATATACACCTACACCATCATATACACCCATAATATACACCTACAGCATCATATACACCCATAATATACACCTACAGCATCATATACACCCATAATATACACCTACACCATCATATACACCTAAAATATACACCCATAGCATCATATACACCCATAATATACACCTACACCATCATATACACCCATAATATACACCTACAGCATCATATACACCCATAATATATACCTACACCATCATATACACCCATAATATACACCTACACCATCATATACACCCATAATATACACCTACAGCATCATATACACCCATAATATACACCTACAGCATCATATACACCCATAATATACACCTACACCATCATATACACCTAAAATATACACCCATAGCATCATATACACCCATAATATACACCTACACCATCATATACACCCATAATATACACCTACAGCATCATATACACCCATAATATACACCTACACCATCATATACACCCATAATATATACCTACACCATCATATACACCCATAATATACACCTACACCATCATATACACCCATAATATACACCTACACCATCATATACACCCATAATATACACCTAAACCATCATATACACCCATAATATATACCTACACCATCATATACACCCATAATATACACCTACAGCATCATATACACCCATAATATTCTCGTTAATATACTAATAATATACTCGTTAGATTTGAGTGAATGACAGTGACTGGCTGCTGGACATCCGGGTTCCAGAAGTAAATTTCCAAACACAAGTACAACATTAAAGGGATAGTTTGGAATTTTGGACATAATGTCTCAATTATGACTTACCCATGATGTAGTTGATTGATGGAGACCATTTTCAGCTAATTCCATGCTGTCCCTTCTTTTGGACATACACACGTTGCTAATGCTAGCGCAACTCTATGGTAACCGGTAGCATCCACTACCAAACGCACTTAAACACTCCACAGTGCACACAAAGCAAATAAAATACGACGACAGTCTATCTGGGTTATTTTGAGTGTTTATACCATAATTTTTGAAGTAAAACTATCGTTGAATCCTTTACTTTGTGCTGACCTATATTCTCTGCGGAAGTAAAGCGGTGGAGCGATACTTTACTTTACCTACGAATGTAGTGCCGGCACTGGTCGACTACAACAACAAAGAAGAGCAACAAGTTGCAATGGCCACATTTGCTCCGCCGCCGTACTTCCACAGAGAATATAGGTCAGCACAAAATAAAGGATTCAACGATAGTTTGAATATATTCTCTCTCTATCTCTCAGGACCTGCAAAGCCAGGTGTCCCAGCAAGAGGGTCAGTACCATGCTCTGCAGGCGAGGGGCCAGGCCATGCTGGTGTCCCTGGGGGAGGAGGAGGGGGGTTTTGGGGTAACCCAAACCCAGCAGAACCTGGCGCTGCTCCAGAACACCTGGACCAGCCTCAACACCAAGATGGAAAACAGGAGGGTGGGTCAATTTATCTCTCTCTCTCTCTCTCTCTCTCTCTCTCTCTCTCTCTCTCTTTCTTTCTTCTCTCTCTCTCTTTCTCTGTCTCTTTCTCTCACTCTCTCTCAATTCAATTTCAATTTCAAGGTGCTTTATTGGCATGACGAACTGTGTTGCCAAAGCAAATGTTACAAACTACAATAATAATAATAATAATAACAAATATAGCTGCAAGCAGCCACTATACAGGGTCCAAGCATAAGGTTTGTAATTTTGTTGGAATCATGTTACATTGGTTTCCTTTTGCAATTGAGTCTCGGAAGGTATACGTGAGACATATGTAGCTGCATGACATGAGTGTCTAAACATGAATATGTATAAAAGGTCAAACTGTTTTCAGACCACCAACTTCAGTTAATTCTGGGTAAACTGAATAATTTGAAGACATTCATGAAAGAGACCTTCAATCTGAGGCAATGCCTAGATATTAACTCAAAAAATGTGTTTTAGTGTTTCCTACCCCATTAATGTGAAAATAAGATTTGTAGATGTGGAAAGCATAAGAAAGCGCATGTTGTGTTGTCGAAAAAAACGCAACCTTTGGTACCCGGTGGGATTTGAACATTGCAGATGTTGTATTGCATGTGGAGAATTATTGGAGGGTATGGAACATTTTTGATGAAGAATTTGGCAGGAAAAAGAATAACTTTATTAAAACTTTATTTGTTTCACTCATTTAAATACTAGTGAAACAGTGAATAGTTAATATAGTAAAATCTCTTCGCCTTTGCAATAATGTGAAAAGAACATTATTAAGTGTGAAAAGCATAACAAACTGTGCATTGTTTTCATCGAAAAGAAAAGTAACCTATGGTGGGGATTGAACCCCGGGTCTCCCACATACCAAGCCATTGCTCTTACCGCTAAGCCATAACAGATAACCTGTGGCTGCCTAGTGATTGATCACAACACATAATGTTCAATGTTTAAAACACAACAGTGATTTTTCATGAAGGGAAATGGTAATAGCATTTCCAAAATGGTGGCCAATCCAAGATGGCAGCGACATATATGGGACATACATATGTTCCAGATGAGGAAATTGATCACTACAGCAAGTTTTAAATGTATAAAAAATAATGGTGATTTTTTATGAATTTATGAATTAAAAAATTTATATTATGCTCTATAGCATCACCATTTGATTCTAGTGAGCCAATACTTTAGGGTTTGGATCAGACGCTCAGTGGAAGTATAGAAACCGAATTTTATTAATATCCATTGAAGGATTGAAGAGTTATTAGCGTTTTTGTGACTAGCCACGCCCACAACAGTTTTTATTGGCTTACTGCGATCAGGATATTTGGAAAATCAGAAAATCACTTCCTACGTTTTTTGGAGAATCGTCCCCTGAACAAAAGGTTGAGATGCATGTTGATATGTCAAATGGTCTCGGAGGAGTTCGGTTTTATAGGTTTTTCACAAAATGCTAATTTGCAAAAGATCCAATATGGCAGACCTCATTGATCCTAATGGTAAAGTTATTTGCCACGAACCAAGGAATTTGAAGCAAAAAGAATTTTGAAGATAGGCTAAACGGTTCAAAAGTTATAGCCCAAAACGTTTATACAATTTCACTTTGTCTCTGTAGCGCCACCATCAGGTCAATTGGGTTGGAATTCGCTGTACATGTGTCCTGTCACAATGTCTACATGTGTGCTAAGTTTCATAGTTGTCAGTTTTGTGGTTAGGCCAATACTGGGGACAGAGGGAAATGTTAATAGCATTTCCAAAATGGCGGCCAATCCAAGATGGCAGGGACATATATGGGACATACATATGTTCCAGATGAGGAAATTGATCACTACAGCAAGTTTTAAATGTCTGAAACGTAATGGTGATTTTTTATGAATTTATGAATTTAAAAAAAAATATTATGCTCTATAGCGCCACCATCTAATTCTATTGAGCCAATACTTTAGAGTTTGGCTCAGAAGCTCAGTGCAAGTATAGAAACCGAATTTTATTAATATCCATTGAAGAATTGAAGAGTTATTCGCGTTTTTGTGACTAGCCATGCCCACAACAGTTTTTATTGGCTTACTGCGATCAGGATATTAGGAAAATCGGAAAAGCGCTTCCTACGTTTTTTGGAGAATCGTCCCCTGAACAAAAGGATGTGAGTTGCATGTTGATATGTCAAACGGTCTAGGAGGAGTTCAATTTTATAGGTTTTTCACAAATGCTAATTTGCAAAAGATCCAATATGGCAGACCTCATTGGTCCTAATGGCAAAGTTATTTGCCACGAACCAACGAATTTGAGGCAAAAAGAATTTAGAAGATAGGCTAAACGGTTCAAAGGTTATAGCCGAAAGAGTTTATAAAATTTCACTTTGTCTCTATAGCGCCACCATCAGGTCAATTGGGTTGGAATTCGCTGTACATGTGTCGCAGTGTCTACATGTGTGCAAAGTTTCAGCAAAAGTTACCATGTGGTTTTGCTGCAATTGTACCAAATGTGGGAATAATAATAATAAAACCAGCAATAACAATAGGGTTCCAGCACTACGTGCTTGGACCCCTAATAATAATAATCAATAAATCAATAAGAATGAACTCAACAACTTGTTAGCAAATATACACATAACACGCATAAAACATAAACATCATACACATACTGTTATATGTATGACTTATGATATACAAAACTTATTAACTAACTGCAGGTGTTTCTTCTGCGTCGATGGCAAGTTGCTATATATAAAGCAGCTAGTGGGGCTGTGTGTCCTTCACCCAGTGGAATTGGTAACCATTCTTCATCCGAAAGTTTGGCAAAATTTCGAAGTATTGTTGCTTCAAAGAAATCATTCCGAATTTCTGTATATTTATTGCAGTGTAGAAGGAAGTGTATTTCTGTCGCAACCTCACCTGTCTCACAGTGATCACATGTCCTCTCCTCTTTGGAGCGCCAGGTTTGTTAGTGTATTCCTGTTTCAATGGTCAGGCTGTGATCACTTAGTGTGTATTTGGTAAGGATCTGTCTCTGCTTTATATCTCTGACAGTGGAGAGATATTCTGCTAATTTGTAATTTATTTTTAACATATTGGAACAATTTAGTTTGTTTTGCAGTTTTGTCATTATCTTCCAATGTTCCAAATAAGAATCGTTTGTTTGATTAATTAATTGGTTGATTTTAATTGAAGCAGTGCTCTCTCTCTCTCTCTCTCTCTCTCTCTCTCTCTCTCTCTCTCTCTCTCTCTCTCTCTCTCTCTCTCTCTTCTCTCTTTCTCTCCCTCAGTCTAGGTTAATTTCCTGTTCACATTTCTCCTCCTCTCCCTCTCTCCACTGACTCACTCCCTCTATCTTTCTCTCTCCTCCTCACTCTCCCCCCTCTCTCTCTCTCTGTCCAGGTGAAGCTGGAAGAGGCAGTTTCCCTGGCGACAGGTTTTCAGGGCTCCCTGCAGGTGTGTGTAAACTGGCTGATCCAGGCGGAGCAGTCCCTAAACATGGCCCCGCCCCCTAGCCTCATCCTGGAAACCCTGCTCCTCCAAATCGAACAGCACAAGGTGAGGGGGTGGAGCAGGGGTGGGGCTTCAGTTAGAGGGAGGTGATGAGGAAGGAGAGAGGGTTATGGGATAGGAGGATATTACAGGTGTAGTAGTTTGGATATTACTGGTGTAGTAGTTAGATATAACAGGTGTATTATTTTGGATCTCACAGGTGTGGTAGTTAGATGTTACCGGTGTAGTAGTTTGGATATTACAGGTGTGGTAGTTAGATATTACAGGTGTAGTAGTTTGGACTTTGCCCATGATTTGTGCCTGTTCCTGTACAGGTGTTTATGAGAGAGGTGAACTCTGTACCTGTACAGGTGTTTATGAGTGAGGTGAACTCTGCACCTGTACAGGTGTGTATGAGTGAGGTGAACTCTGTACCTGTACAGGTGTGTATGAGTGAGGTGAGCTCTGTACCTGTGCAGGTGTTTATGAGTGAGGTGAACTCTGTACCTGTGCAGGTGTGTATGAGTGAGGTGAACTCTGTACCTGTACAGGTGTTTATGAGTGAGGTGAACTCTGTACCTATACAGGTGTTTATGAGTGAGGTGAACTCTGTACCTGTACAGGTGTGTATGAGTAAGGTGAACTCTGTACCTGTACAGGTGTTTATGAGTGAGGTGAACTCTGTACCTGTACAGGTGTTTATGAGTGAGGTGAACTCCGAGAGGCAGCAGGTTCTGGTTCTGGAGAAGGTGGGGTCTGAGTTGCGTTCTGCCAGCTTGGAACAGGACGAGGTTCTGATCGGAAATCTCCTGCTGAGGGTCCATTCTCGATGGCACCAGCTGGCTAAGAGCTCCCTGGAGCGGGAACAGAATCTGGAGGAAGCCCGCAAGACCGCCACAAAGGTACTGAGAGTGTTCAGAGTTATATATATTTTTATTTGAAATTATAATTATTGGGGGAGGAGATAAACTTACTTGGATGGAGGATGATTAACATTAACCCCTTCACCTTCACGCAGACCCCCTAGTGGCCATGGCACCAGTGCCAACATTTTTCTCAACTCAGATATTAATTTCTCCTGCAGCCAAACTATGAGTGGAAACAACAAACTCTTGTGTTTTATCTTTATTAGTACACTATTTGCCGAATAAAGAGTTTCTGAGTGACACTATTGTCGCGTAGCTAGTCCATTTAACAAGCAACCCCCCATCCAGTCTCGCCTGCAACTATACCTACCCATGCGTGACACAGTGGAGAATAGTGTCTATGTGTGAGTTCATTAATATATTTTTTACCACCAAAAATTTGTATTCTACCATAGCAACAAGATAAACCCAACAATAGCCTGATCGTATGCCAAAAAAAGCTGTGAAAAGCCCTGCTCACTCAAATGCAATATACGCATGTGAAATTCTTGTGTAATTATACCATGTCATTCTACTATGAATATCTGCTACTAAATATAAAAGAAACATACAATCCATTGGTTTTACGCATAGAGATGTCCCTTTCAAAATTCAGTGGTCATTTATTGTCTGGGACAATCCGTTTGAGAAATACACAGCACTTTATAATGCTATTACACTATCTGAAACATCTATGCGTAAAACCCCCCATGCTCTGCAAACATGTCTCATGCATTCCAGTTCATTCTGGTTTCGTTGACGACTCTTTTTTACAATGTCTTATTGGATGCTTTGAACAATAAATTACAGCCGGGCATAACAGCATTTCTAGCTTTATTAGTTTAGTTTTATGCAAACAACCTAGAATGTACATTCGCTTGCCGAGGTGTGATAGTTTTTTAAAACTCATTTACTAACTTGTCAGCATGGCTAGAAAAAATCCTTGCTTGCTTACATGGATGCAGTGGGTCAGAAGAAGATACCATCGTTACCAAGATACCATAGATACCATAGATATCATAGCATTGATTCTGTCTGAAAATATGCCTGAAGGATATGCATGCTGCTTGTGAAATATGTATGTTAGTTTTTCCACCAGAGTGTTGTGCCATATGCTTCATATTGTTATTTTCGCATTTTGAAAGCATTTCACATACTGTAGTGTAAGCGTATATGCTTTATAATGGACAAAATATATTTTATTCCTTTTATGACAGGTTTTGGATAGGTCTTTGGATCCCTAGATATCTATCCCCCTATACTGATTAAAATCACTTGAAAATAATGCAAAAGAGAGTTTTATGAGAAAAAAAAACCGTGATTTACAGCAGTGCACAATTTAGCCATTTTGGAGACACTAATGCTGCATCACATCCAGCAGCACGCCCAGTCGCCGGAAGTCCATTAATTTTCTATGAAGCTCAGCGACGGTCAGCGACCTGAGCAACTAGTCAACCGATAAACGTTGCCCGCATTTTAACTTTTCATGGCCATTGTCCGTAACAGCCAGTAATTATCAGTGTCATGACATAACTATAAAGAATAGGCTATATGGCAAATATGTATTTGATATATTGTGTATTGCCGTTGTTTTTCTTCATAAAAACTTTGCAGCTGCACGAGTTGACTTACAGAACGCAATGGGAAGCTCTTGCTCCGCCATCAGCATAGTAGACTTGACAGACACAGCGACCAAGGCGTAAGGGACCACAGGGTACACTGCCTATATTTTGCATCATAGATCTTTAGTAGTTCTGCATATCACCCTCAGATTTGTCACCCTTGTGGACAAGGAGTCTATGATCCAGGAAATGCATAGTTTTACCTGTTTTAGTTATGTAGCTCTCAGTATCTCATTGCAAACTAAAGAAAAACATTTTTTGTTTGCATTTTTGCCAAGTTTTCTTTTGCATTTGTGGCACTTTATTTAGACCTAAATTATGAAAATGAAAAAGTATTGACAGTAGAATGAGCAGATGGATACGGAAATACTGCTCCTCTAGCAGAATGGCGAGTTTAGGATCAGGTGGCGAGATTAGGCGCAGTTACGCAAACATCTATCTTCTATCTTTTTTCCCCTCTCCCCCGCTCCCCCTCCCTCTCTCTCCCCCTCCCCCCCCCTCTCTACCCCCCTCCCCCCCCTCTCTACCCCCTCCCCCTCTCTTTCTCCCATCCCCCTCTCTTTCTCTCTCCCCCTCTCTCAGTTCCAGGAGAGTTGTGGGGAGCTGTGGAACTGGCTGCTGGAGACGGACAGCAGGTTGGATGCAGAGCTGAGGGTCACTAATGAGCCGGAGGAGATTAATGAAGAGCTGGCCAAGCATGAGGTGCTGCCCCGTCACATCTATCCCAAAACATCTATCCCATAACATCTATCCCAAAACATCTATCCCAAAACATCTATCCCATAACATCTATCCCATAACATATATCCCATAAGATCTATCCCAAAACATCTATCCCATAACATATATCTCATAACATCTATCCCATAACATCTATCCCAAAACATCTATCTGTACACATACAATAATGCTGATACAGCCATTAAACCTGCTTAAGACAGGTGCTGCCCCCGTAACATCTATCCCATAACATCTATCCCAAAACATCTATCCCAAAACACCTATTCCAAAACATCTATCCCATAACATCTATCCCATAACATCTATCCCATAACATATATCTCATAACATCTATCCCATAAGATCTATCCCATATAATCTATCCCAGAAGATCTATCCCAAAACATCTATACCATAACATCTATCTGTACACATACAGCAATACTGATATAGCCATTAAACCTGCTTAAGTCAGGTGCTGACCTGTAACATCTATCCCAAACCATCTATCCCATAACATCTATCTGTACACATACAGTAATACTGATACAGCCATTAAATCTGCTTAAGAGCGATGCTGTCCCATAACATCTATCCCATAACATATATCTCAGAACATCTATCTGTACACATACAGTAATACTGATACAGCCATTAAACCTGCTTAAGAGAGGCCACAGACCCTCCCTATCCCCTCCCTGTCACTCCCCTAACCCCTCCCCCTCACTCCCTAACCCCTCCCCCTGGCCCCTGTAGGAGCTGCGGAAGGCTCTGTGCTCCAGGCTGCCCCTGTATTACGCTACGGTGCGCTCCGGCCGCAGCCTGAGGGACAAGGCCACCCTGCCCACCGACACCCAGAAACTCTCCTCCCTACTGGACCAGCTCAGAGACACATGGGACCGAGTGTGTGCCAGGAGCACTGAGAGGTGTGTGTGTGGGGGGGGGGGGGGGTGCATGTGTGTGTGTGTGTGTGTGTGTGTAGGGTGGGTGCATGTGTGTGTGTGTGTGTGTGTGTGAGTGTGTGTGGTTAAGTATGTGTAGGTGTGTGTGTGTGTGTGTGGTTAAGTATGTCTAGCACTGTGTGTGTGTGTGTGTGTGTGTGTGTGTGTGTGGGGGGGGGGGGGGGTGTGCATGTGTGTGTGTGTGTGTGTGTGTGTGTGTGGTTAAGTATGTCTAGCACTGGGGGGGGGGGGGGGTGTG
The DNA here is from genome assembly GCA_029718625.1 of Synaphobranchus kaupii. Lineage (NCBI taxonomy): Eukaryota > Metazoa > Chordata > Actinopteri > Anguilliformes > Synaphobranchidae > Synaphobranchus > Synaphobranchus kaupii. Next base: position 15,571,727 of record CM056399.1, read on the forward strand.
TGAGTGTGTAAAAATGTGTGTGTGTGTGTGTGTGTGTGTGTGTGTGTTAAATTGTGGTATTATTGTTTCTCTCTCCTGCAGACAGCAGCAGTTGGAGGAGGCTGTGCTATACTCGGGGCAGCCAGAGGGGGCGCTGCAGCTGATGCTGGACTGGCTCTGCTGGGCAGAGACTCAGCTTCAGGAGGACCAGCCGATCTATGGAGACATGGACCTGGTCTCCCACCTGCTGGAGTCCCACCAGGTAGAGAGAGGGAGAGAGAGAGAGGGACAGGAGAGAGAGAGGGAGAGAGAGGGAGAGAGAGAGAGGGACAGGAGAGAGGAGTTTATGGCTCTGATGATTCTTTTCTTGTTCTGTGGTGAGGATGTTGCTGCTGTTTATGGTTATACAGGAAGGGGCGTGCGAGAGGAGACAATCGCTATGTTAGTTACAGTGATTATGCTGTCATAGGGATGGCATCTCCATGGTTACTGTGATGGCGTTGTCATGGTTACAGGTGTTCCAGAGGGAGCTGTACAGCAGGTCGGGCAGTGTGCAGGCTCTGAAGCGGGCGGCGGCTGAGCTGATGGGGGCGGGGACAGGGGCGGGGCTTGGCGAGGCCGGCTGGGTGGGTGTGCTGCTGCAGGAGCTCAGCCTGAGGTGGGATAGGGTCTGCAGCCTGTCCGTCACCAAGCAGACCCGCCTTCAGCAGGCTCTCAAACAGGTGAGGGGGCGGGGCCATGTTGGATGGATGGATGGACTCTTTGGGCCTCGTGTATAAATGGTGCATACGTACAAGAAAGATGCGTACGCCACTTTCTCCACGGATTTGCCATTTATAAACACAAAACATGCGCACATTTACGCAGAGTATGACTCATGTGTACACACATTTTTGAGACTGTGGGAATTAGCAACTCTGATGGCGGGGAAACTGGTGTACGCATCGTTTTTGTACGTACGCACCGTTTATACACGAGGCCCTTTTTGACCCTAGACTCTATGTTCTCTTGCCCACAGTATACTGATATAAACCCCT
>CM056399.1:15573242-15600064 GCA_029718625.1 Synaphobranchus kaupii
CAGACACACACACACAAATACAAACACACACTCAAGTATAAATACACACACACACACACACAAATACAAACACACACTCAAGTATAAATACACACACACACACAAATACAAACACACACTCAAGTATAAATACACACACACACACACTCACACACGCATACACACAGACACACACACACACAAATACAAACACACACTCAAGTATAAATACACACACACTCACACACGCATACACACAGACACACACACACAAATACAAACACACGCTCAAGTATAAATACACGCACACTCACACACACATACACACACACACACACAAATACAAACACACACTCAAGTATAAATACACACACACACATATACACACAAACACACACACACACACTCGCATATAAATACACGCACACACACACACACACACACACAGTCATGCATCATGGTTCTCTGTGGTGAATTAGGAGACACATTAATAAATTTGACTTAAGTCTGTCGCGGTTGACAGCTGGTTGCCCTGGCTCATTGCTCTTGTTTTTCCTGTTGCCATGGCAGCAGGGGGGGACCCGCCCCTCACTCCCCTTTCATCAGTTCATCTCTCTCGCTGCGGCAGGAGTGTCAACATCTGGCAGCAGAATTTCTCCCAGGTCTGATCTTTAAGAGCTTCATTCTCCTCTGGGAGTGAGACGCTCCAAACATGGACAAGTTCTGATCTGCTGCTACCAGGAGCAGAGATCTTTACACTGCTCAGATACACTGCACTTTTACACTGCTCAGATACACTATACTTTTACACTGCTCAGATACACTGCACTTTTACACTGCTCAGATACACTACACTTTTACACTGCTCAGATACACTGCACTTTACACTGCTCAGATACACTGCACTGTTACACTGCTCAGATACACTACACTTTTACACTGCTCAGATACACTGCACTTTACACTGCTCAGATACACTGCACTGTTACACTGCTCAGATACACTACACTTTTACACTGCTCAGATACACTGCACTTTACACTGCTCAGATACACTACACTTTACACTGCTCAGATACACTGCACTTTTACACTGCTCAGATACACTACAATTTTACACTGCTCAGATACACTACACTTTTACACTGCTCAGATACACTGCACTTTACACTGCTCAGATACACTACACTTTACACTGCTCAGAAACACTACACTTTTACACTGCTCAGATACACTGCACTTTACACTGCTCAGAAACACTACACTTTTACACTGCTCAGATACACTGCACTTTTACACTGCTCAGATACACTGCACCTTTACACTGTTCAGATACACTGCGCTTTTACACTGCTCAGATACACTGCACTTTTACACTGCTCAGATACACTGCACTTTTACACTGCTCAGATACACTACACTTTTACACTGCTCAGATACACTGCACTTTTACACTGCTCAGATACACTACACTTTTACACTGCTCAGATACACTGCACCTTTACACTGCTCAGATACACTGCACTTTTACACTGCTCAGATACACTACACTTTTACACTGCTCAGATACACTACACTTTTACACTGCTCAGATACACTGCACCTTTACACTGCTCAGATACACTGCACCTTTACACTGCTCAGATACACTGCACTTTTACACTGCTCAGATACACTACACTTTTACACTGCTCAGATACACTACACTTTTACACTGCTCAGATACACTGCACTGTTACACTGCTCAGATACACTGCACCTTCACACTGCTCAGATACACTGCGCTTTTACACTGCTCAGATACACTGCACTTTTACACTGCTCAGATACACTACACTTTTACACTGCTCAGATACACTGCACTTTTACACTGCTCAGATACACTACACTTTTACACTCTCAGATACACTACACTTTTAGACTGCTCAGATACACTGCACTTTTACACTGCTCAGATACACTGCACCTTTACACTGCTCAGATACACTGCACTTTTACACTGCTCAGATACACTACACTTTTACACTGCTCAGATACACTGCACTTTTACACTGCTCAGATACACTACGCTTTTTACACTGCTCAGATACACTGCGCTTTTACACTGCTCAGATACACTGCACTTTTACACTGCTCAGATACACTGCACTTTTACACTGCTCAGATACACTGCGCTTTTACACTGCTCAGATACACTGCACCTTTACACTGCTCAGATACACTGCACCTTTACACTGCTCAGATACACTACACTTTTACACTGCTCAGATACACTGCACTTTTACACTGCTCAGATACACTACACTTTTACACTGCTCAGATACACTGCACTTTTACACTGCTCAGATACACTGCACCTTTACACTGCTCAGATACACTGCGCTTTTACACTGCTCAGATACACTGCACCTTTACACTGCTCAGATACACTGCACCTTTACACTGCTCAGATACACTACACTTTTACACTGCTCAGATACACTGCACTTTTACACTACTCAGATACACTGCACCTTTACACTGCTCAAATACACTGCTCAGATACACTGCACCTTTACACTGCTCAGATACACTACACTTTTACACTGCTCAGATACACTGCACTTTTACACTGCTCAGATACACTGCACTTTTACACTGCTCAGATACACTACACTTTTACACTGCTCAGATACACTATACTTTTACACTGCTCAGATACACTACACTTTTAGACTGCTCAGATACACTGCACTTTTACACTGCTCAGATACACTGCACCTTTACACTGCTCAGATACACTGCGCTTTTACACTGCTCAGATACACTGCACCTTTACACTGCTCAGATACACTGCACTTTTACACTGCTCAGATACACTACACCTTTACACTGCTCAGATACACTGCACCTTCACACTGCTCAGATACACTACACTTTTACACTGCTCAGATACACAACACTACACTCCTCAGATGTACAGTGACACCAGTATTATTGCCAACCCTGGAAATTATGAGCAAAAAGGCTATACAAATGTCTAATGTCAAGAAACGTCTAATCTTAGATAAAATCATTCAACAAAAAAAATTATGCTGTACCTTCATAAAAAATAAATATTTTCTCAAAAAAACGTGTCACAATTATTGGCAATGCTAGAAATAGTTACAAACAAAACCTAATTGAAGTATATTGCCATTCATATTTTTCATATTATTTTTCATATTTTATATTTGCCATTCATATATATTGCACACCTGAGTCTTTAGGAACAATTTGTGGTCATTCTCAACTTCCTGCGACACACAGGCCAAAGCCCCTTAATCTTCCATCCACATGGAACTGATGATTGAACTGATTATTGAATTGACTATTACCATTCAGTCCACCTTTAGTCTAAACCGGGCCGGCCAGCGAAGGATGGGCACCCCCTCTCTAGCCAGGTTCCTTCCGAGATTTCTTCCCACTGGGGAGTTTTTTCTCGCCACTGTTCAGTGTTTTTTCTCCCCTACCGGGGAGTTTTTTTACCTCATTTTGCTGGTTGGGGGCTAAGGCCTGGTTTTTTTGCTCAATTTTCCTTCTGTTTCCCTGTGCAGCGTCTTTGTGACAGTTCTCTGTAAAAAGCGCTATACAAATAAAATTGAATTGAATTGAATTGAATGGGGAAGGTCAGAGAACACACAAATTAAATGAGAAAAAAGGTTGTTGACCTTCATAAATCAGGCAGTGGTTATAGCAAATAGCTTCCTGTCTGAAACTACCTATTTCCACCATTAGGGCAATAATTAAGAAGTTAAAGCAACTGGAGCTGTGATGAACCTGCCTGGAAGAGGATGCAAGTTTAGTTTGCTCCCACACACAGTGAGGACGTAAACATTTATCCAGGCATCACAGTTGGAGAATTGCAGAAGTTAGTTGCATCCTGTAGTCACCAAAAACCAAGTCTCCAAAAGCACAATTAGACGCCACCTCTTTGCCAACAAGCTCCTTAGAAGGCTTGCCAGAAGCAAGCCTCTGCTGTCACCATACCACAAACATAAACGCCTGGAGTTTGCTAAATGTTACTGGAATTTAGATTGGAACCAGGTTCTATGGTCAGAAAAAGAAAGGAAAATTCGAAATTGAGGAAATTTAGCTTTTTGCCAATAAATACCAAAGGTGGGTTGACATAATAAGAGGCGTAGTTATGCAGAAGAGAGCCTTTCACCCACTGTGCAGTATGGTGGTGGATCTCTGATGTTGTGGGGCTGCTTTTCCTCCAAAGGCCATTTTTTGGGAACCTTGTTAGGATACATGGATCATGGGCTCCATCAAATACCTGCAGATTTTAGTTCAACAATCTGGCTGCCTCTAAACGTGGGTTGTGGTTGGATCTTCCAGCATGAAAATGATCCAAAGCATACCTCAAATCTACACAAAAATGTTTAATCTTCCACAGAATCAAGGTTTTGCAATGACCATTCCAGTCCCCTGGCCTGAACCCCATGAAGACCTGGGGTGAGCTAAAGAGGAGAATCCACAAGCGAGGACCCAGGACTCTAAAGGATCTGGGGAGATTCTGTACGGAGGAATGGTCTCACATCCTTTGCTACGTGTTCTCCAACCTCATTGATGCACAAAATACTAAAGACAGGGATGCCAATAATTGTGACACACATCTTATTTAAGATAAAATTTCATTTGCATTAAAGATGTGTCCTTCTGATCAATGATATCAAAATTAAACTACATAATTTTCATAGAAGGCATTTGATAAGTAATAAACTGAATTTAATCCTGCACACACAGAGAGAGAGAGAGAGAGAGAGAGAGAGAGAGAGAGAGAGAGAGAGAGAGAGAGAGAGAGAGAGAGAGAGAGAGAGAGAGAAGCGTGTCTCTTACCTGGTTGCTGTGGCGATGGACACCTTGCCAAGTCTCAAGACCAGAGAACCTTTAGGGGTCCAAATCTTCTCCACCTCAGGAGTCTCCCATAGCAACAAACGCTGCACCAGATTAAAACCTGCCAGCCAATCAACCAATAACTCCTTCAATCAACCAATTAACTCATACATTTATCAATAATGACTCCACCTATCAACCAATCAACTAATACATTTATCAATAATGACTCCACCTATAAACCAATCAACTAATAAAATGATCAATTATTCATTTGTCAATCAACCAATCAAATGATCAGGAATCAATGTGGCATTCAGCCAATCAATTTACCAATCAGCAAATCCAGTCTTTAAACACACAGTGAGACAGTTCTGAGAATGCAGGTAAACTGTATGAAAAAGCTTGTTCAACTGCACCTGTGATATTTGACCTGGCTGCCTGAGTAAGATCCCAGTCTTTCACCCGCAAGGGAGGACAGTGCACACCTGAAGAGAGACAAACATGTGGACAGGTGAGGGAGACAGGTGAGGGAGACAGGTGCGACAGCAGCAGGTAAGGGAGACAGTTATCTCTTTCGTCCTGGAAATTGAAGGATTTTTTTACTGTACCTGTTAGAGGTGTATGTAATATCTGTTACTGTAACTGTAACAGGTGTATGTAATATCTGTTACTGTAACTGTAACAGGTGTATGTAATATCTGTTACTGTAACTGTAATAGGTATGCGATGGAGGTTATTGCACCTATAGTTGAAGTCAGAAGTTTACATACACTTAGGTTGAAGTCATTAAAACTCATTTTTAACGACTCCCCAGATTTCATGTTAGCAAACTATAGTGTTGGCAAGTCAGTTAAGACATCTGCTTTGTGCATGACACAAGTAGTTTTTCCAACAATTGTTTACAGACAGATTATTTCACTTTTAATTCACTATATCACAATTCCAGTTGGTCAGAAGTTTACATACACTAAGTTGACTGTTACATTTTTAAATATTTGGTCACATATCCTTTGCATGCCATGACGTCCTGTTGTCTATGACCCAACAACATCAAAAGACTCTTGATATCTTATTTTCTGGTACTCTTACAAGCGTTACTATAACGTCTCTGCATTTGAATGGATCTCTATGGGAATTGGGGTGGGACTAGATTTAGCTGTAAATTACACTGGAACAGTATGGAAACACATGGTTGGCTAAATGGCTCTAAGTCATCAAGGGACTGACATATCAAATAAGCCTTAAACCATCACTCTGCTGCCATATCTACTGCATCTCTAGCAGCAGAGTTATGGTTTGAGGCTTGTTTGATACCTCAGACCCTTGATGACTTACAGCCATTTTACCAATCATGTATTCCATACTGTTCCAGCATAATTTACAGCTAAATCTAGTCCCACCCCCCAATTCCCATAAAGATCCATTCAAATGCAGAAACGTTATAGTATCGCTTGTAAGAGTACCAGAAAGATATCAAGAGTTGTTGGGTCACAGGCATCAGGAAGTCATGGCATGCAAAGGATAAGCGACCACATATTAAAAATTTAAAGGCACAGTCAACTTAGTGTATGTAAACTTCTGACCCACTGGAATTGTGATATAGTGAATTAAAAGTGAAATAATCTGCATGTAAACAATTGTTGGAAAAATTACTTCTGTCATGCACAAAGTAGATGGCCTAACTGACTTGCCAAAACTATAGTTTGCTAACATGATATCTATGGAGTGGTTAAAAATAAGTTTTAATGACATCAATCTAAGTGTATGTAAACTTCCGACTTCAACTGTATAACAGGTGTGTATGGACTATTGTGCCTGTAACAGCTGTGTATGGGGCTACTGTACCTGTAACAGTTGTGTATGGGGCTACTGTACCTGTAACAGTTGTGTATGGGGCTACTGTACCTGTAACAGCTGTGTATGGGGCTACTGTACCTGTTACAGGTGTGTGTAATAGCTGTTATTGTAACAGGTATGTGATGGAGGTTATTGCACCTATAACAGGTGTGTATGGAATACTGTACCTGTAACAGGTGTGTGGCTGCCTCCAGTGGTCAGAGAAAGGGTGTGATAAAAGAGTAGGATGGACAATGCAGAGGACCAAATGGTCTCACCCACAGGTGGGTCACCTGACATCTCACCCACAGGTGGGTCACCTGACGCCTACCTGATAAAGGGAGAAACAGACAGTGACAGATTTGAGTGTTAAAATACTGTTTTTGAAGCTGGGGGTCAGTGTGTGTTTGTGTGTGGGGTGGGGCGGGGAGCAACTTATCTTTTTAAATCTACATATTTATTGCTTTAGCAACAAGGTCTCTTGTCACATAAATAAAGCCTTTTTAAATGAGAGAGAGGTAGGGGGAGGGAGAGTTATAGTAATATTACTCTGATGTTGATAACGGTGGTTGTTTTTGTTAGCACGGTTGGATGTAGACATTATTCTGTTTAATTTACATTCATGTTCGAGTGTCTTTCTATATTACTGTATGTATACTTTGGCAATATTTACGAATGTATTTCATGCCAATAAAGCATTATGAATTCGAATTTGAGAGAGCGAGAGAGAAAGAGAGAGGGGGGGAAAGAGAGTGAGTGGGCGAGAGAGAAAAATAGAGAGAGAGAAAGAGAGATAGAGGTATTTGTTTCAACAGTGTTTCTGTAATTAAAGTGAAGGTGGGGGACAGTACAGCCTACAGTTAAAGCAGCACGAGGCCTTTCCTGGCAGAAGATGACAGCGCGTGCCAGGGCTTCGGTCTCCAGCACCAGATATGCAGATGTGCGAGGCTGGCCCTACAGAAAGATAAAGCTATTCATATCTGCATTTACGGACACGGACAACCGCGATTTCACGGACTACAATCATTCTAGTAGTTTCCTCATTGCCAGATGCTAGTAGCTAGAAAGCCTGAGACTTATATTGCCCCGTCGGGGACAGTGGAAAAATTGACTTGGCAGATAACATTTCAGAAGCATGAAGCGCTTAGTTTGTTGAGACGCCTTAAGCAAGGATTGCGCAACTCCGTCGGAGAGGGGCTTGCGACACAGGCCTCGCCTAACAATTCCAGGTAAACAGTCATCATGCTAACAGCTAACCCCTTAAAACGCACCCCCAAAAACACCAGTTGAGCCCCCCTTCACGTGACCGTAATGTGAGACCGTACGCGCACAGAGCGCGCGCAACAACCTGTTGTTGCCTGGGACGCCCGTGCATTCGCGCGCGCAACATCCATACGATATCTGGCGCGCGGAAAGAGCACGCGGAGTGGAGTAGCTGAAGCACTCGGAAAATATCAATCTCAATGCAACAACTGCCAGGAGATGCTCAACTAAGTCATGGCGAAGCTACTATTTTGGTTTACGAATATCTCTCCAGCGTAATCGATAGTAGTCCGCTTACAATATTTAGATACCACAGATGGCGAGGAAGCTGGGCGAGATGACGTTTGCCAATCATAAAACATAAGCATTTCCACTTTTTTGCTGAAACGCTTTGATTAATTCGCCAGGTCCTATAATTCAGACGTGCGTCAAAAAAACTACGTTTAAAAAATCGTATGTTCCCCTACCTGGTACAAGCGAGTAATAACTCCACTGATATCCACATTAATCCATCCATTCAAAAATATATCTCCTAATAATTTCAGCCATTCAAGATGTAATCCAGTGAGTTTGTAATTCTCCTTCCCTTAGCTATAAAGGAAAATATATTTCTCCTCGGTGCCCGGTGACACCCCCTCCTCACGCCGATGTTTTTTTCAGAGTTCTCCCAAGACTTCCTTTTCTGTGTGTTTTTCTCTTCCTTTCCTTTTCAGATAGGATATTTTAGCCAAACTTGCGGTGACATCACCTAGTCGGGCAATGGAAAACACGCTGCGGGCGTTACTGCCTTGCTACATTATTATGGTTTTCACACGTGCCGTTCATCTCGATTCATTTCTTTAGGATTCCGGAGCGCGCGCGCCGATCGGGATTCTTTTATCTGCGCGTGTCGGGTTATTCGCCGGTCATATATTTAACCAATAAGGTTGGCGCGCGGCCGGCATCGGTACTTCTACCATTTACGAATCATTACAAAGTGTTCTCTTGGGAATGACGGTTTTCACTTTCGCAACATGCGCTATATAGTTGTAAACGTTATAATACCACAGCGATGTGTGGGAGATTTGGGGAAATAAATCTAAACTATTTGCACGTGCATCTCCCTTATTAGGCTGTAAACTTTAGTGTTGTTGTGTAAATATTATCATTCCTGTGATTACTTTCTCTTAACACATTTGGCTGTCTATAAAACAGTCTTTATGCACACAAAAGTATTTTACATTGTACTTGACAGAAAACTGAAAACATAATAATTACCAGCCTGTATGCATGCATCTGATTTTGAACTGTAGTGCATATAACTTTTATTCTTTTGATTATTTGATTATTAAGATGGGTTCCATGTTGCCTTTGTGGTCTGAAGTCCCTAAGACTGAGGCAAACTGCCTTCTATTAAAAAGCAGGATATGACCTAATGGCACATGGAAAAGGATACAGATGAGCCATTTGCAGGATACAACGCAGCAAACCAGCATCCAAATCCTGCTCCTGTCAGTTAATTATGCAGGGAATATGGTTTCTATTACTGGAGAACAGCCTTAAATAGCTAACAGTTTAAAATGCCTGATCAATACGCAAAGCAGACAAACACACTCACACCTACACATGCATACGTGCACATAGACACACGCACACTCACTCACACACACACACACACACACACACACACACACACACATCCTATTTAACAGTGTGGGTACTGTATGGTTTCAGCTGATTAACACACAAGCACTGTATATGTGGCAGATATGGGTCAAATACTTGTCAGAGACACTTTGAAAAAAGTTGGTAAAACTTTAAAGCACTTCTAACAGATCCTGCAGACATGTGAGAAGTTTCAGTGAAAGATTTTACTAAACAAATAGTTTCTGCTAATCCATTTATGCATTTAGCAATGTGTCCATCCATCTATCCATCCATTATGGCGGGGGGGGGGGGGGGGGGGGGGGGGGGGGGCTGGAGCCCATCCCAGCATGCACTGGGTGAGAATTAGGAATACCCCCTGGACACACACCATTCATTCACACATTCATACCTATTGACAATTTAGAGTCTCCAATTAGTCTAACCTGCATGCCTTTGGACTGTGGGAGGAAACTGGAGTACCCGGAGGAAACCCACACGGACACAGGGAGAACATGCAAACTCCACACAGAAAGGCCCTCGGCCGGGATTCAAACTCAGTACCTTCTTGCTGTGAGGTGACAGTGCTATCCAAATTAGCAATGTTTCTGCAGGAATCTGAAGGACATTTTCGGGTATCTAAAAGGTGAATGAAGCATGTGATCCAGGTTTGGTGCATTGTGGGATATGGTTCTTGATAGGGCCTGCATCCTAGCATGCTGGATGTCTATACACCTCAATAGTAAAAACATCATACATGTAAAAATATGGGATAGGTGAGACAGGTCACGTTGGGCAGTAGCAGCTAAGACAGGTGAGGGGTGGGTAGGGGGTAAGACAGGTGAGGGGGGTCAGGGGTAAGACAGGTGAGGGGGGTCAGGGGTAAGACAGGTAAGGGGGGTAGGGGGTAAGACAGGTGAAGGGGGGTAGGGGGTAAGACAGGTGGGGGGTAGGGGGGTAAGACAGGTGAGGGGGGGTAGGGGATAAGACAGGTGAGGGGGTAGGGGGGTAAGACAGGTGAGGGGGGGGTAGGGGGTAAGACAGGTGAGGGGGGTAGGGGGGTAAGACGGGTGAGGGGGGTAGGGGGTAAGACAGGTGAGGGGGGGTAGGGGGGTAAGACGGGTGAGGGGGGGTCGGGGGTAAGACAGGTGAGGAGGGGTAGGGGGGTAAGACGGGTGAGGGGGGTCAGGGGTAAGACAGGTGAGGGGGGTCAGGGGTAAGACAGGTAAGGGGGGGTAGGGGGTAAGACAGGTGAAGGGGGGTAGGGGGTAAGACAGGTGGGGGGGTAGGGGGTAAGACAGGTGAGGGGGGTAGGGGGGTAAGACGGGTGAGGGGGGGTAGGGGGTAAGACAGGAGAGGGGGGGTAGGGGGGTAAGACAGGTGAGGGGGGTAGGGGGTAAGACAGGTGAGGGGGGTTAGGGGGGTAAGACAGGTGAGGGGGGTAGGGGGTAAGACAGGTGGGGGGGTAGGGGGTGAGACAGGTGAGGGGGGGGGTAGGGGGTAAGACAGGTGGGGGGGGGGGGGGGGGTAGTGGGTAAAACAGGGGGTATGAATATATTAGGGGGGTATTAGAACTGATTATCTGAATGTGCAGCCAGCTTGTTTGAATGAGGCTAAGCGTTGTGTCTCCCTTGTAACATTGACTGGTATGTTATCCATTATATTTCAATCTGCCATTCAAACATATTGTCTTTTCTTATGTGATTGATTGGATCAGATTTGCATTCACTGATAAAGACATCTGTAGGACTTGTGCGCTGTGCTTTAGTCCTGAACGTTTTAGTACTCAGTATTCCCACAGCCTTTTATTTATCGTCCTTTTCAAAGACATGGTTTTATACCTTTCAGACTGGGTTAAAGCGTTTAGTGTCTCCGTCTCTCTCTCTCCAGTCTGCTGGCCTTATCCCTCTATCGCCCAGGGAACAGCTGGACAGAGATGGAGAGAATGTGGGAGGGGAGACGGAACGTGGAAGACCAGGGAATGGGCTGCAGATTTATGGAAGTGTTTTGTTAGAGGGAATACAGGATGTTGCTCATTCCAGAGAAATGTCAGCCAACGCGATTACCAACCTTAACCCCGAGCTGCCCAGAGCGTCTGTGTGTCTGTCCCCGAGCTGCCCTGACTGTCTGTGTGTCTGTCCCCTTAGCAGCCCAGACTGTCTGTGTGTCTGTCCCCAAGCTGCCCAGAGCATCTGAGTGTCTGTCCCCGAGCTGCCCAGACCGTCTGTGTGTCTGTCCCCAAGCTGGGTGGGATGTCTGTACGTCTGTCCTTCTCTGAGTTGCCCAGAGCTTCCGTCTGTCTTACTGAAGTTTTAGATGTGATATAAAACCTTCGTCATTTCTAGTGATTTGTGTTTGGAGAGACAAAGCGTTAGATTTGGAATGTTAAAGTGCCAAGGAGACTGGGATTAAAGTGTCAGAGTGTTTATTTGAAGCTGTATGAGTGTGTTTGGTCTCCTCTTTGTGACGTACACACTGTTTTCTGCATGGAAACGTTATTTATTTCCACAGTGTGACGTACACACTGTTTTCTGTGTGGAAACGTTATTTATCTCCTTGGTTGTGACGTACACACTGTTTTCTGCGTGGAAACGTTATTTATCTCCTTGGTTGTGACGTACACACTGTTTTCTGCGTGGAAACGTTATTTATCTCCTTGGTTGTGACGTACACACTGTTTTCTGCGTGGAAACGTTATTTATCTCCTTGGTTGTGACGTACACACTGTTTTCTGTGTGGAAACGTTATTTATCTCCTTGGTTGTGACGTACACACTGTTTTCTGTGTGGAAACGTTATTTATCTCCTTGGTTGTGACGTACACACTGTTTTCTGTGTGGAAACGTTATTTATCTCCTTGGTTGTGACGTACACACTGTTTTCTGTGTGGAAACGTTATTTATCTCCTTGGTTGTGACGTACACACTGTTTTCTGTGTGGAAACGTTATTTATCTCCTTGGTTATGGCCACACTGCTGGGAGTGTTACTCTTCTGTCTTCTGTGGTTTTTGGGAACCTGAACCGGGCAGAATGATGATGTTTTAGTTCCTGCAGAAAAGCGAGTTCCTGCTGTTTTTTAAAGGAGCGAGTGTGCAGTATTACTCTTTATCTTTGAGTTTTTCTGCTGATTTCTGCAGTGATCAGTAATCAACATCTGGTTCGTCCAGTGAACAACTGCCATGAATTTAACTCTGAGTCCACGCTTTAGCGGACTCTGAGGCCGTGTCCGAATCAGTGCACTTGCCTACTATTGAGTATGCCAGTTGAGTATACTTTTTTAAAAAGCTGTTAAGAACGCGACAATTCAGAAATTTGAGTGTTCTTATAATCCCCGGATTATATACTTATATCCAGGTTTTTGTTGATAATAGGATTTGTCAATATTTTTCACATACTGCATGTCACTAAACAGTATGCAGCAAGTAGTGTACAGCATGCTAGTACACAGGATGCAGTCGATAGCGCTCTGATTCTGGCTCTGAGCTCTGAGTGCTCTCTTTAGCAGACTCTGAGCCCTGAGTACTCTCTTTAGCAAACTCTGAGCTATGAGTACTCTCTTTAGCAGACTCTGGGCACTGAGTACTCTCTTTAGCAAACTCTTAGCTCTGAGTACTCTCTTTAGCAGACTCTGAGCCCTGAGTACTTTCTTTAGCAGACTCTTAGCTCTGAGTACTCTCTTTAGCAGACTCTGAGCTCTGAGTACTCTCTTTAGCAGAGTCTGAGCTCTAAGTACTCTCTTTAGCAGACTCTGAGCACTGAGTACTCTCTTTAGCAGACTCTGAGCACTGAGTACTTTCTTTAGCAGACTCTGAGCCCTGAGTACTCTCTTCAGCAGACTCTGAGCTCTGAGTACTCTCTTTAGCAGACTCTGAGCTCTGAGTACTCTCTTTAGCAGACTCTGAGCTCTAAGTACTCTCTTTAGCAGACTCTGAGCACTGAGTACTCTCTTTAGCAGACTCTGAGCACTGAGTACTCTCTTTAGCAGACTCCGGGCCCTGAGTACTCTCTTTAGCAGACTCTGAGCTCTAAGTACTCTCTTTAGCAGACTCTGAGCACTGAGTACTCTCTTTAGCAGACTCTGAGCACTGAGTACTTTCTTTAGCAGACTCTGAGCCCTGAGTACTCTCTTCAGCAGACTCTGAGCTCTGAGTACTCTCTTTAGCAGACTCTGAGCTCTGAGTACTCTCTTTAGCAGACTCTGAGCTCTAAGTACTCTCTTTAGCAGACTCTGAGCACTGAGTACTCTCTTTAGCAGACTCTGAGCACTGAGTACTTTCTTTAGCAGACTCTGAGCCCTGAGTACTCTCTTTAGCAGACTATGAGCTCTGAGTACTCTCTTTAGCAGACTCTGGGCACTGAGTACTCTCTTTAGCAAACTCTGAGCTATGAGTACTCTCTTTAGCAGACTCTGGGCACTGAGTACTCTCTTTAGCAGACTCTGAGCACTGAGTACTCTCTTTAGCAGACTCTGAGCCCTGAGTACTCTCTTTAGCAGACTCTGAGCACTGAGTACTCTCTTTAGCAGACTCGGAGCCCTGAGTACTCTCTTTAGCAGACTCTGAGCCCTGAGTACTTTCTTTAGCAGACTCTGAGCCCTGAGTACTCTCTTTAGCAGACTCTGGGCCCTGAGTACTCTCTTTAGCAAACTCTGAGCTATGAGTACTCTCTTTAGCAGACTCTGAGCACTGTGTACTCTCTTTAGCAAACTCTGAGCCCTGAGTACTCTCTTTAGCAAACTTTGAGCCCTGAGTACTCTCGTTAGCAGACTCTGAGCCCTGAGTACTCTCTTTAGCAGACTCTGAGCCCTGAGTACTCTCTTTAGCAGACTCTGAGCTCTGAGTACTCTCTTTAGCAGACTCTGAGCCCTGAGTACTCTCTTTAGCAGACTCTGAGCACTGAGTACTCTCTTTAGCAGACTCTGAGCCCTGAGTACTCTCTTTAGCAGACTCTGAGCTCTGAGTACTCTCTTTAGCAGACTCTGAGCCCTGAGTACTCTCTTTAGCAGACTCTGAGCACTGAGTACTCTCTTTAGCAAACTCTGAGCCCTGAGTACTCTCTTTAGCAGACTCTGAGCTCTGAGTACTCTCTTTAGCAGACTCTGAGCCCTGAGTACTCTCTTTAGCAGACTCTGAGCACTGAGTACTCTCTTTAGCAGACTCTGAGCCCTGAGTACTCTCTTTAGCAAACTCTGAGCCATGAGTACTCTCTTTAGCAAACTCTGGGCCCTGAGTACTCTCTTTAGCAGACTCTGGGCCCTGAGTACTCTCTTCAGCAGACTCTGAGCTCTGAGTACTCTCTTTAGCAGACTCTGAGCCCTGAGTACTCTCTTTAGCAGACTCTGGGCTCTGAGTACTCTCTTTAGCAGACTCTGGGCCCTGAGTACTCTCTTTAGCAGACTCTGAGCTATGAGTACTCTCGTTAGCAGACTCTGAGCCCTGAGTACTCTCTTTAGCAGACTCTGGGCTCTGAGTACTCTCTTTAGCAGACTCTGGGCCCTGAGTACTCTCTTTAGCAGACTCTGAGCTCTGAGTACTCTCTTTAGCAGAGTTATATGCAGGAGATCCCCCCCTCAGACACACCCTGTGGGCTCAGGTGTATTATAGGCAGGGGATTCACTGTCAGACACAGCAGTTTTCAGACTCCCTCTCCTCCAGACGGATGAAGAATGAAGTCAAAGCTGCTGTGTTTTTACTGTGTTGGACGTGAAGTAGCTCTATGCTCCATAGCCATGCTGGCAAACACAGAATCCACTGTTCCACTTTACATATAATCACCTTTACACTTAACCTGGTACCTGCACATTCACCCTCTCACCTTTACACTTAACCTGGTACCTGCACATTCACCCTCTCACCTTTACACTTAACCTGGTACCTGCACATTCACCCTCTCACCTTTACACTTAACCTGGTACCTGCACATTCACCCTCTCACCTTTACACTTAACCTGGTACCTGCACATTCACCCTCTCACCTTTACACTTAACCTGGTACCTGCACATTCACCCTCTCACCTTTACACTTAACCTGGTACCTGCACATTCACCCTCTCACCTTTACACTTAACCTGACAGGAGATCACGCAGCTGTGATGTGTTTTGGCGACAGGAAGTCACGCAGCTGTGATGGTGAGCTGAAGGTGCCCGCTAGCGCTTCACCTTGTTACCCACAAAAATATCAGAGCATCTGGAATATTCCACTGGAAAAAGATTAGAGAAACTGTAGGAGGCAAAACAGACACATTTCATTGTTTTCCCGAGAATAAGAGACTTTAATAAGATCAGCATGAGCACAGGGACATCTGGAGAGAGCGACGCATACACAGGAATGTCTAACCCAAGGGTACGGGAAGTGAATGTCCTCTGGGGGAACATTTTTAGGTGACATCCGGACCTTTGGAAAGATCAGTGCATCTATCTGTATTGATGGATGAGCTGTTGTGCTGGAGTGCATTTCCACCTTATCACCAGGAGGGGGAGACGTTTCTCAGCTTGCTCATTAGTGTGGCTATAGGTTGGGGACAGAAGGTTGATGCTAGATTAACAACCAATCACAGCAGAGCGTCCCTCCCAGGGTCCCGCCCAGGTCCCTCCGGGCTATCCAATCTAGCTTCCTCATCAGGCTGAGAGAGAGACTCAAACTGGCAGGGTATTAACCTCTCGCAAACACTGCTGGCCACAAATGACAGCTCACTGAAAATAGCCACTGTTTGCAAATGAGCACTCCTAAGACACCAGAGTGCCGATGGAGAGTTTAAAATTTTTTAAAACATATCTCCAACTTCCCAAATCTTGAGGAAAGCAATAAATTGCCAATAGTCCTGGGGGAGGGACCAACAGCAGTAAAATTGTGTCTGAATGTCAAACACTAAGGGACAGTGAGTGACAAAAACCACCATCATCACACAACACTACAGTTCACAAACACACAGGCATGCATGCACGCACACACACACACACACACACACACATTCATGCACAAACATCATCACACAACACTACAGTTCACAAACACACACGCATGAACGCACACACACATTCATGCACAAACATCATCACACAACACTACAGTTCACAAACACACACGCATGCACGCACACACACACACACACACACACACATTCATGCACAAACATCATCACACAACACTACAGTTCACAAACACACACACACATGCACACACACACACACACACACACACACACATTCATGCACAAACATCATCACACAACACTACAGTTCACAAACACACACGCATGCACGCACACACACATTCATGCGCAAACATCATCACACAACACACACACACACACACACACATTCATGCACAAACACACACAAGGACATGACATGAATGCATACATACAAACATACACAAACACATTGTTGTTATTTTGGCTGTTATTTTTGCCAATAAAGCACTTTGAATTTGAATTTGAGAAATTCATCTCAAAACATTGGCAAAGATTTAATTCGGTCATTTGTTCTGTCAACACCAGAATCTAAAATCAACCCACACTCTGGCCTTCACCAGGGACAGAAATAACAGAATAATATCTTGGCTTGTTCTATTCGAGAGAGTGAGTGAGACTGAGTGAGTGAGTGAGTGAGTGAGTGAGTGAGTGAGATTTGATGTGTATGGGCAGCCATAGACTGGTTTTATAGAGTAGCAGGTGTAAAATGGGTCTGTGCAGAGTCCAGCTGTCCTGGATCCCTGGCAGGAATGTTGATGGAATGCTTTTAGCTCTAATGTCTGTAATGTCTCTGTGACTGTCTCTCCTCTGCACCATGTTTAAGAAAGAACAACTGCCCTCTGTAACTGCCCACTGTCTCTTTAACTGCACTCCATAACTGCCCTCTGTAACTGCCTTCTGTCTCTTTAACTGCGCTCCATAACTGCCCTCTGTAACTGCCTTCTGTCTCTGTAACTGCCCTGTGTAAATGCCCTCTGTCTCTTTAACTACACTCCATAACTGCCCTCTGTCTCTGTAACTGCCCTGTGTAAATGCCCTCTTGTCTCTTTAACTGTACTCCATAACTGCCCCCCGCTGTTCCTGAGTGGCTGTTTGTAAAGGCCCTCAGTGTGGCTCCGGGCCGGGGGCTGTAGCCGCTGCATTGCGGTTTCCAGTCTCGGGTTCAGACTGCAAAGGGAATAGGGTCTCACAAGCCAAATCACCCAAAACCTGAGTAAAAACCTCTAACCCCTGTCACTCACTCTGTGGCTCCAGATTTTCCCGGCGACGCCCAGGGGTACAGCTGGCTGGTTCCTCCTAAATCGATCGGTTGGTTTTCAGGTTTTCCAGTCGAAGAGTGATTCTCAGTGCGTGCTGCAATCCTGAATCTTACTGTTAGACCAAATATCATCATTACTGCTGGTCTGTAATCCTGAATCTTACTGTTAGACCAGGTATCATCATTACTGCTGGTCTGTAATCCTGAATCTTACTGTTAGACCAGGTATCATCATTACTGCTGGTCTATAATCCTGAATCTTACTGTTAGACCAGGTATCATCATTACTGCTGGTCTATAATCCTGAATCTTACTGTTAGACCAGGTATCATCATTACTGCTGGTCTGTAATCCTGAATCTTACTGTTAGACCAGGTATCATCATTACTGCTGGTCTGTAATCCTGAATCTTACTGTTAGACCAGGTATCATCATTACTGCTGGTCTGTAATCCTGAATCTTACTGTTAGACCAGGTATCATCATTACTGCTGGTCTGTAATCCTGAATCTTACTGTTAGACCAGATATCATCATTACTGCTGGTCTGTAATCCTGAATCTTACTGTTAGACCAGATATCATCATTACTGCTGGTCTGTAATCCTGAATCTTACTGTTAGGCCAGGTATCATCATTACTGCTGGTCTATAATCCTGAATCTTACTGTTAGACCAGATATCATCATTACTGCTGGTCTATAATCCTGAATCTTACTGTTAGACCAGATATCATCATTACTGCTGGTCTATAATCCTGAATCTTACTGTTAGACCAGGTATCATCATTACTGCTGGTCTGTAATCCTGAATCTTACTGTTAGACCAGATATCATCATTACTGCTGGTCTATAATCCTGAATCTTACTGTTAGACCAGGTATCATCATTACTGCTGGTCTGTAATCCTGAATCTTACTGTTAGACCAGATATCATCATTACTGCTGGTCTATAATCCTGAATCTTACTGTTAGACCAGGTATCATCATTACTGCTGGTCTGTAATCCTGAATCTTACTGTTAGACCAAATATCATCATTACTGCTGGTCTATAATCCTGAATCTTACTGTTAGACCAGGTATCATCATTACTGCTGGTCTATAATCCTGAATCTTACTGTTAGACCAGGTATCATCATTACTGCTGGTCTATAATCCTGAATCTTACTGTTAGACCAGATATCATCATTACTGCTGGTCTATAATCCTGAATCTTACTGTTAGACCAGATATCATCATTACTGCTGGTCTATAATCCTGAATCTTACTGTTAGACCAGGTATCATCATTACTGCTGGTCTGTAATCCTGAATCTTACTGTTAGACCAGATATCATCATTACTGCTGGTCTGTAATCCTGAATCTTACTGTTAGACCAGATATCATCATTACTGCTGGTCTATAATCCTGAATCTTACTGTTAGACCAAATATCATCATTACTGCTGGTCTATAATCCTGAATCTTACTGTTAGACCAAATATCATCATTACTGCTGGTCTGTAATCCTGAATCTTACTGTTAGAGCAGGTATCATCATTACTGCTGGTCTATAATCCTGAATCTTACTGTTAGACCAAATATCATCATTACTGCTGGTCTATAATCCTGAATCTTACTGTTAGACCAAATATCATCATTACTGCTGGTCTGTAATCCTGAATCTTACTGTTAGACCAGGTATCATCATTACTGCTGGTCTATAATCCTGAATCTTACTGTTAGACCAAATATCATCATTACTGCTGGTCTATAATCCTGAATCTTACTGTTAGACCAAATATCATCATTACTGCTGGTCTGTAATCCTGAATCTTACTGTTAGAGCAGGTATCATCATTACTGCTGGTCTGTAATCCTGAATCTTACTGTTAGACCAGGTATCATCATTACTGCTGGTCTGTAATCCTGAATCTTACTGTTAGACCAGATATCATCATTACTGCTGGTCTATAATCCTGAATCTTACTGTTAGACCAGATATCATCATTACTGCTGGTCTGTAATCCTGAATCTTACTGTTAGACCAGATATCATCATTACTGCTGGTCTGTAATCCTGAATCTTACTGTTAGACCAGATATCATCATTACTGCTGGTCTGTAATCCTGAATCTTACTGTTAGACCAAATATCATCATTACTGCTGGTCTATAATCCTGAATCTTACTGTTAGACCAGATATCATCATTACTGCTGGTCTGTAATCCTGAATCTTACTGTTAGACCAGGTATCATCATTACTGCTGGTCTGTAATCCTGAATCTTACTGTTAGACCAGATATCATCATTACTGCTGGTCTATAATCCTGAATCTTACTGTTAGACCAGATATCATCATTACTGCTGGTCTATAATCCTGAATCTTACTGTTAGACCAGATATCATCATTACTGCTGGTCTATAATCCTGAATCTTACTGTTAGACCAAATATCATCATTACTGCTGGTCTATAATCCTGAATCTTACTGTTAGACCAGGTATCATCATTACTGCTGGTCTGTAATCCTGAATCTTACTGTTAGACCAGGTATCATCATTACTGCTGGTCTGTAATCCTGAATCTTACTGTTAGACCAGATATCATCATTACTGCTGGTCTGTAATCCTGAATCTTACTGTTAGACCAGGTATCATCATTACTGCTGGTCTATAATCCTGAATCTTACTGTTAGACCAAATATCATCATTACTGCTGGTCTATAATCCTGAATCTTACTGTTAGACCAAATATCATCATTACTGCTGGTCTATAATCCTGAATCTTACTGTTAGACTAGGTATCATCATTACTGCTGGTCTGTAATCCTGAATCTTACTGTTAGACCAGGTATCATCATTACTGCTGGTCTATAATCCTGAATCTTACTGTTAGACCAGATATCATCATTACTGCTGGTCTATAATCCTGAATCTTACTGTTAGACCAGGTATCATCATTACTGCTGGTCTGTAATCCTGAATCTTACTGTTAGACCAGGTATCATCATTACTGCTGGTCTGTAATCCTGAATCTTACTGTTAGACCAGGTATCATCATTACTGCTGGTCTGTAATCCTGAATCTTACTGTTAGACCAGGTATCATCATTACTGCTGGTCTGTAATCCTGAATCTTACTGTTAGACCAGATATCATCATTACTGCTGGTCTGTAATCCTGAATCTTACTGTTAGACCAAATATCATCATTACTGCTGGTCTATAATCCTGAATCTTACTGTTAGACCAGGTATCATCATTACTGCTGGTCTGTAATCCTGAATCTTACTGTTAGACCAGATATCATCATTACTGCTGGTCTGTAATCCTGAATCTTACTGTTAGACCAGATATCATCATTACTGCTGGTCTGTAATCCTGAATCTTACTGTTAGACCAGATATCATCATTACTGCTGGTCTGTAATCCTGAATCTTACTGTTAGACCAGATATCATCATTACTGCTGGTCTGTAATCCTGAATCTTACTGTTAGACCAAATATCATCATTACTGCTGGTCTATAATCCTGAATCTTACTGTTAGACCAGATATCATCATTACTGCTGGTCTGTAATCCTGAATCTTACTGTTAGACCAGGTATCATCATTACTGCTGGTCTGTAATCCTGAATCTTACTGTTAGACCAGATATCATCATTACTGCTGGTCTATAATCCTGAATCTTACTGTTAGACCAGATATCATCATTACTGCTGGTCTATAATCCTGAATCTTACTGTTAGACCAGATATCATCATTACTGCTGGTCTATAATCCTGAATCTTACTGTTAGACCAAATATCATCATTACTGCTGGTCTATAATCCTGAATCTTACTGTTAGACCAGGTATCATCATTACTGCTGGTCTGTAATCCTGAATCTTACTGTTAGACCAGGTATCATCATTACTGCTGGTCTGTAATCCTGAATCTTACTGTTAGACCAGATATCATCATTACTGCTGGTCTGTAATCCTGAATCTTACTGTTAGACCAGGTATCATCATTACTGCTGGTCTATAATCCTGAATCTTACTGTTAGACCAAATATCATCATTACTGCTGGTCTATAATCCTGAATCTTACTGTTAGACCAAATATCATCATTACTGCTGGTCTATAATCCTGAATCTTACTGTTAGACTAGGTATCATCATTACTGCTGGTCTGTAATCCTGAATCTTACTGTTAGACCAGGTATCATCATTACTGCTGGTCTATAATCCTGAATCTTACTGTTAGACCAGATATCATCATTACTGCTGGTCTATAATCCTGAATCTTACTGTTAGACCAGGTATCATCATTACTGCTGGTCTGTAATCCTGAATCTTACTGTTAGACCAGGTATCATCATTACTGCTGGTCTGTAATCCTGAATCTTACTGTTAGACCAGGTATCATCATTACTGCTGGTCTGTAATCCTGAATCTTACTGTTAGACCAGGTATCATCATTACTGCTGGTCTGTAATCCTGAATCTTACTGTTAGACCAGATATCATCATTACTGCTGGTCTGTAATCCTGAATCTTACTGTTAGACCAAATATCATCATTACTGCTGGTCTATAATCCTGAATCTTACTGTTAGACCAGGTATCATCATTACTGCTGGTCTGTAATCCTGAATCTTACTGTTAGACCAGATATCATCATTACTGCTGGTCTGTAATCCTGAATCTTACTGTTAGACCAGATATCATCATTACTGCTGGTCTGTAATCCTGAATCTTACTGTTAGACCAGATATCATCATTACTGCTGGTCTGTAATCCTGAATCTTACTGTTAGACCAGATATCATCATTACTGCTGGTCTGTAATCCTGAATCTTACTGTTAGACCAAATATCATCATTACTGCTGGTCTATAATCCTGAATCTTACTGTTAGACCAGATATCATCATTACTGCTGGTCTGTAATCCTGAATCTTACTGTTAGACCAGGTATCATCATTACTGCTGGTCTGTAATCCTGAATCTTACTGTTAGACCAGATATCATCATTACTGCTGGTCTATAATCCTGAATCTTACTGTTAGACCAGATATCATCATTACTGCTGGTCTATAATCCTGAATCTTACTGTTAGACCAGATATCATCATTACTGCTGGTCTATAATCCTGAATCTTACTGTTAGACCAAATATCATCATTACTGCTGGTCTATAATCCTGAATCTTACTGTTAGACCAGGTATCATCATTACTGCTGGTCTGTAATCCTGAATCTTACTGTTAGACCAGGTATCATCATTACTGCTGGTCTGTAATCCTGAATCTTACTGTTAGACCAGATATCATCATTACTGCTGGTCTGTAATCCTGAATCTTACTGTTAGACCAGGTATCATCATTACTGCTGGTCTATAATCCTGAATCTTACTGTTAGACCAAATATCATCATTACTGCTGGTCTATAATCCTGAATCTTACTGTTAGACCAAATATCATCATTACTGCTGGTCTATAATCCTGAATCTTACTGTTAGACCAGGTATCATCATTACTGCTGGTCTGTAATCCTGAATCTTACTGTTAGACCAGGTATCATCATTACTGCTGGTCTATAATCCTGAATCTTACTGTTAGACCAGATATCATCATTACTGCTGGTCTATAATCCTGAATCTTACTGTTAGACCAGGTATCATCATTACTGCTGGTCTGTAATCCTGAATCTTACTGTTAGACCAGGTATCATCATTACTGCTGGTCTGTAATCCTGAATCTTACTGTTAGACCAGGTATCATCATTACTGCTGGTCTGTAATCCTGAATCTTACTGTTAGACCAGGTATCATCATTACTGCTGGTCTGTAATCCTGAATCTTACTGTTAGACCAGATATCATCATTACTGCTGGTCTATAATCCTGAATCTTACTGTTAGACCAGGTATCATCATTACTGCTGGTCTATAATCCTGAATCTTACTGTTAGACCAGGTATCATCATTACTGCTGGTCTGTAATCCTGAATCTTACTGTTAGACCAGGTATCATCATTACTGCTGGTCTGTAATCCTGAATCTTACTGTTAGACCAGGTATCATCATTACTGCTGGTCTGTAATCCTGAATCTTACTGTTAGACCAGGTATCATCATTACTGCTGGTCTGTAATCCTGAATCTTACTGTTAGACCAGATATCATCATTACTGCTGGTCTATAATCCTGAATCTTACTGTTAGACCAGGTATCATCATTACTGCTGGTCTATAATCCTGAATCTTACTGTTAGACCAAATATCATCATTACTGCTGGTCTGTAATCCTGAATCTTGCTAAAGTTCAGCTTGTTTTCCGTTCCTGAACTTAAAACATTAATAAAAACTCACAAAGTAAGAAGAATAAAAAAGGGCCATATTTGCACTGCCAGAGCCTTTGATGTTTCCTGGCGTAATAAACACATTCCTAATGGACCGACCTGCTGTGGGAATCTGTTTGTCTGAATTGTGCGGTTTTAACAGGATGTCCTGTTCTCACCTACTCCCAGCTGGGAGACAGAACAGGGCAGAACACACACACGCATACAACTACACAAACACAGCACACTCACACACTCTCTCTCTCTCACACGCATACAACTACACAAACACACATGCACACCCACACACTCTCTCTCTCTCTCTCACACGCATACAACTACACAAACACACATGCACACCCACACACTCTCTCTCTCTCTCACGCATACAACTACACAAACACACATGCACACTCACACTCTCTCTCTCACACACGCATACAACTACACAAACACACATGCACACTCACACTCTCTCTCTCTCTCACACATACAACTACACAAACACACATGCACACCCACACACACTCTCTCTCTCTCACACATACAACTACACAAACACACATGCACACCCACACACACTCTCTCTCTCTCACACATACAACTACACAAACACACATGCACACCCACACACTCTCTCTCTCACACACACATACAACTACACAAACACACATGCACACTCACACTCTCTCTCTCTCTCACACATACAACTACACAAACACAGCACACTCACACTCTCTCTCTCACACACGCATACAACTACACAAACACACATGCACACTCACATTCTCTCTCTCTCTCACACATACAACTACACAAACACACATGCACACCCACACACTCTCTCTCTCTCACACATACAACTACACAAACACACATGCACACCCACACACTCTCTCTCTCTCTCACGCATACAACTACACAAACACACATGCACACTCACACTCTCTCTCTCACACACGCATACAACTACACAAACACACATGCACACTCACACTCTCTCTCTCTCTCACACATACAACTACACAAACACACATGCACACCCACACACACTCTCTCTCTCTCACACATACAACTACACAAACACACATGCACACCCACACACACTCTCTCTCTCTCACACATACAACTACACAAACACACATGCACACCCACACACTCTCTCTCTCTCACACACACATACAACTACACAAACACACATGCACACTCACACTCTCTCTCTCTCTCTCACACATACAACTACACAAACACAGCACACTCACACTCTCTCTCTCACACACGCATACAACTACACAAACACACATGCACACTCACACTCTCTCTCTCTCACACACGCATACAACTACACAAACACACATGCACACTCACACATACAACTACACAAACACACATGCACACCCACACACTCTCTCTCTCTCACACATACAACTACACAAACACACATGCACACCCACACACTCTCTCTCTCTCACACACACATACAACTACACAAACACACATGCACACCCACACACTCTCTCTCTCTCACACATACAACTACACAAACACACATGCACACCCACACACTCTCTCTCTCTCTCTCACACATACAACTACACAAACACACGTGCACACCCACACACTCTCTCTCTCTCTCTCACACACATACAACAACACAAACACACATGCACACCCAGACTCTCTCTCTCTCACACGCATACAACTACACAAACACACATGCACACTCACACTCTCTCTCTCACACATACAACTACACAAACACACGTGCACACCCACACACTCTCTCTCTCTCACACATACAACTACACAAACACACATGCCCACTCACACTCTCTCTCTCTCTCTCTCACACACATACAACTACACAAACACACATGCCCACTCACTCTCTCTCTCTCACACACATACAACTACACAAACACACATGCACACCCAGACTCTCTCTCTCTCTCTCTCACACACACACACACACACACACACACACGCACACACGCACTCTCTCTCTCACGCATACAACTACACAAACACACGTGCACACCCACTCACACTCTCTCTTTCTCTCACACATACAACTACACAAACACACGTGCACACCCACACTCTCTCTCTCTCTCTGTCACACACATACACACACAAATACACACCTCCCTTTCACACACGCTTGAAAATACACAAACACGCACACACCCACACACCACTTTCACACATGCGCACGCACACACACACACCACTTTCACACATGCGCACACACACACACACACACACACACACTTGCAAATACAAAAACACACACACATGCACATACACATACACACACATGCAATTCTCACTCAATCACTCACTCACACTCAATTTAGACCCTCAATATTTACAGAAATAACATCAAAGTGTCACAAAACGTCAGCACACAAAATTCATAAGTTTTTTGACTCAATTTGAAAATTTATTTTCATACAAAAACATCATATGAAAAGTGGGAGGGTCTACTTTGTGCAGTCTCATTGTACAAAAGGGAGAACACGGGTTCAGGTCACACCAACAAGCAGGGCGTTTCCACTCCTCCAGGGTAAGGGGGGCGGGGGCTGATGGGATGTCTCGGGGGGGTTTGATGGAAGGTCCCAGCTTTGTGTTCTGAGGCTAGGGAGGGGACAGCAGCGATCTGGCCGTTAGCACGTGTTAGCACGTGCTAGCACACCGACAGTCCGACGGTTGAGAGGCTTCCAAAACCAACCGTTTTGTTTGTACA
>CM056399.1:15608064-15626224 GCA_029718625.1 Synaphobranchus kaupii
ACTGTGATACTCAGAGCAGTAATCTCACAAGCTAAACGGAGACATCTAGATCAATCCCTACAAATTTCAACCATCATCTATGGTTCCAAGAGATATATGAGAGAAAGAGTGATAATGAGAGAGAGAGAGAGAGAGAGAGAGAGAGATAGAAAGAGAGAGAGAGACTGACTTGACTTTTAAAAATCCTTTTATTCAATATAACATTAAACAAAGGGCATCAAAGTAAACTCAATCTATATCCCACCTAATAAAACAACTCCAAACCCAGCAAAAAAAATAAAATAAAGAACAAATGGAAAACCAATCCCCATGCAACCAAAATCAGAAACCAAAAATAAACATAGAAATTAAAAATAAAATAAAAATGAAAAATCACTCATTCCTTACTCAACATATAATCATTAGTTCTCCTTCCCACACTCAATTAATGAACCATTTGCAACTAAATTCCATCAGATTATCATTCAATTTATAACTCCAGCTTTACCCGAGAAATAATGAGCACGCACTGTAAGCATTGGACACAGTCCTGAGACACTTGCTGTTCCATCCTTGCTTTATGGCTCTTACATGTGGCCAATTTTGCCACCCAAAAATGAAATGAATCAGCTGCAGTGTTGTCTCTTTTCCCTGGAGTATTTCACTCCGCACGCAAAAACCGCTTTTAGAAAACTGGAACCCCAACCGTGCAGTCCAGCCCTCTAAAACTGTGGACAAAGTGTTTAGCCTGGGACAAATAAATAAATGCATGAAAACAATTCTCCACTAACAAGCATAATGGGCATCTTTTATCCACAGTACAATCAAAGCGATTCACAACAATGTTGTGGAAAATCCTCCACTGCAAATCACCAATGCGCTTATGAAGCGGATGTTTCCACAATGGCCAAAACTCACTATCAACGCATAAGTGGCCCTCCATCTTGTAACCCTAGCCCTTACTTGCTCGCTGCTCTGGAGTTTCATACACCCTACTGCCCTTCTGCAGCTAAGGGGGAGCCCCCCTCCCATATTTACAACCTCCCTAAGATCATCACCAACTGTCTTCAAAAACCTTACATAACTATTAGTAAGTGCTGTGGCCAGGATCTTATAGTCCATGCACAAAAGTGAAACTGGACGCCAGTTCTTCAGCATGGCGAGGTTCTCCTTTTTAGGCAATAATGACAGCACAGCTAAAGGAGAGCCCCCCCCCTTTTTTTATTTACAGCTATCCTGGACAACTTCCCAAAAATCGTCACCAACAGCGTTCCAAAAAGCCCTGGTGATTTCCCAGAGTTCTGCTGGGTAACTCCTCTCGGGACAGAGGGGCTTCGAGGGCCAGATGATCCGATTCAGGCAGCCTGGGTAAGCCCCGGCGCAGTCCGCTCGATAGAGCTCAGAAAAAAAGAAACATGTCTCCTCATCTCCGCCGGGTCTGTCACTCCTCTCCCACAAGAACATGCACTGCTTCCCTGAGTTTGCCCCCAAGCCTCCACCCAGCCTACACCCCGTCTCCATCACCCAGGAGCCCCCCACCCAGCCTGCACCCCGTCTCCATCACCCAGGAGCCCCCACCCAGCCTGCACCCTGTCTCCATCACCCAGGAGCCTCCACCCAGCCTGCACCCCGTCTCCATCACCCAGGAGCCTCCACCCAGCCTGCACCCCGTCTCCATCACCCAGGAGCCCCCACCCAGCCTGCACCCCGTCTCCATCACCCAGGAGCCCCCACCCAGCCTGCACCCTGTCTCCATCACCCAGGAGCCTCCACCCAGCCTGCACCCCGTCTCCATCACCCAGGAGCCTCCACCCAGCCTGCACCCCGTCTCCATCACCCAGGAGCCCCCACCCAGCCTGCACCCCGTCTCCATCACCCAGGAGCCCCCACCCAGCCTGCACCCCGTCTCCATCACCCAGGAGCCCCCACCCAGCCTGCACCCCGTCTCCATCACCCAGGAGCCCCCACCCAGCCTGCACCCCGTCTCCATCACCCAGGAGCCCCCACCCAGCCTGCACCCCGTCTCCATCACCCAGGAGCCCCCACCCAGCCTGCACCCCGTCTCCATCACCCAGGAGCCCCCACCCAGCCTGCACCCCGTCTCCATCACCCAGGAGCCTCCACCCAGCCTGCATCCCGTCTCCATCACCCAGGAGCCCCCACCAAGCCTGCACCCCATCTCCATCACCCAGGAGCCCCCACCCAGCCTGCACCCCGTCTCCATCACCCAGGAGCCTCCACCCAGCCTGCATCCCGTCTCCATCACCCAGGAGCCCCCACCCAGCCTGCACCCCGTCTCCATCACCCAGGAGCCCCCACCCAGCCTGCACCCCGTCTCCATCACCCAGGAGCCCCCACCCAGCCTGCACCCCGTCTCCATCACCCAGGAGCCCCCACCCAGCCTGCACCCCGTCTCCATCACCCAGGAGCCCCCACCCAGCCTGCACCCCGTCTCCATCACCCAGGAGCCCCCACCCAGCCTGCACCCCGTCTCCATCACCCAGGAGCCCCCACCCAGCCTGCACCCTGTCTCCATCACCCAGGAGCCTCCACCCAGCCTGCACCCCGTCTCCATCACCCAGGAGCCCCCACCCAGCCTGCACCCCGTCTCCATCACCCAGGAGCCCCCACCCAGCCTGCACCCCGTCTCCATCACCCAGGAGCCTCCACCCAGCCTGCACCCCGTCTCCATCACCCAGGAGCCCCCACCCAGCCTGCACCCCGTCTCCATCACCCAGGAGCCCCCACCCAGCCTGCACCCCGTCTCCATCACCCAGGAGCCTCCACCCAGCCTGCATCCCATCTCCATCACCCAGGAGCCCCCACCCAGCCTGCACCCTGTCTCCATCACCCAGGAGCCCCCACCCAGCCTGCACCCCGTCTCCATCACCCAGGAGCCTCCACCCAGCCTGCACCCCGTCTCCATCACCCAGGAGCCCCCACCCAGCCTGCACCCCGTCTCCATCACCCAGGAGCCCCCACCCAGCCTACACCCCGTCTCCATCACCCAGGAGCCCCCCACCCAGCCTGCACCCCGTCTCCATCACCCAGGAGCCCCCACCCAGCCTGCACCCCGTCTCCATCACCCAGGAGCCTCCACCCAGCCTGCACCCCCGTCTCCATCACCCAGGAGCCCCCACCCAGCCTGCACCCCGTCTCCATCACCCAGGAGCCCCCACCCAGCCTGCACCCCGTCTCCATCGCCCAGGAGCCCCCACCCAGCCTGCACCCCGTCTCCATCACCCAGGAGCCCCCACCCAGCCTGCACCCCGTCTCCATCACCCAGGAGCCCCCACCCAGCCTGCACCCCATCTCCATCACCCAGGAGCCCCCACCCAGCCTGCACCCCGTCTCCATCACCCAGGAGCCCCCACCCAGCCTACACCCCGTCTCCATCACCCAGGAGCCCCCACCCAGCCTGCACCCGTCTCCATCACCCAGGAGCCCCCACCCAGCCTGCACCCCGTCTCCATCACCCAGGAGCCTCCACCCAGCCTGCACCCCGTCTCCATCACCCAGGAGCCCCCACCCAGCCTGCACCCCGTCTCCATCACCCAGGAGCCCCCACCCAGCCTGCACCCCGTCTCCATCACCCAGGAGCCCCCACCCAGCCTGCACCCCGTCTCCATCACCCAGGAGCCCCCACCCAGCCTGCACCCCGTCTCCATCACCCAGGAGTGACTGCAGCTCTATTCTCTCTCTGCAATGATTACATGTTTCAAGTTTCTTAAATATTTGTGTGTGTTTGTGTGTGTGAGTGTGTGTGTGTGAGAGAGAGAGAAAGAGAGAGCGACAGATAGAGAAAAAGTGTGTGTCTGTGTGCGTGAGAGAGAGTGTGTGTGTTTCTCTCTCCTCCAGCAACAGAATAAATTGACAATTAAATTACTATTAAAACGCCAAAACAAGGATTTATGAAAAATGTTTGTGGATGCAACAGAAACAGAGCAGAAAGATCAGAAGGTGATATTTAAACTCTCAAGAAACCTGGCCATGATATGTTCTGGCACATAAAATCTGTGAAGTCTTGCCCCAGACACCTGGTATTTAAACCAAGAATATCCCCTTTCATTGGGGATGCAGATTCCTCCACATGTCCCCTAGATCAAAATATCTCAAAATTGATTTTAAAACAAAACCGGACTGAGGATGTGGCTCATTGTGATTGGTTGACAGTGAAATTAAAACCCCCAGAATGCACCACTACACTGTCGGTGTTGCATTTCTTTCAGGATTCAAAAAGCACTTCAAAAAGATCAACACGATCGCTCCCACACTTGGGCGCATAAATGAGAAACAGAACAAACAGACCCTCTCCAATTTGCACATCCACCCTCAAAGGCCTCCCTTTTATAATTCCTTCACTGTACTTCATGATAAAGGCAGACCCGGGGGACGGAAGAATCGCTACTCCAGCGCTGACATTCGATCCACGACTCAGATAATCTCCCCTCCGTTCTCTCCTCCTGCTCATGCAGTTAAACTCGTCTGTGTTGCGACTTTTACAAAAGGTTGTTATTTTCTGCTGCGGGAGCTGAAAAAGCTCAGTACGGTTCCCTCCGTCCCGGCATCCATTTGCATTTAAGGATCCTATGGATGGTAATGAAAACAACGCGAGTACTAAATAAATATTCAATGAGGGAAAATTTGCATGAAAATCTTGACCCATTACTATTGTTTTGTTTTCCTCCACAGTCCCCAAACACTTAAACCAGCCCTTAAACCAGCCCTAACAAGCCCTTAAACCAGCCCTTAAACCAGCCCTAACAAGCCCTTAAACCAGCCCTTAAACCAGCCCTTAAACCAGCCCTTAAAAAAGCCCTTAAACCAGCCCTTAAACCAGCCCTTAAACCAGCCCTTAAACCAGCCCTTAAACCAGCCCTTAAAAAAGCCCTTAAACCAGCCCTTAAACCAGCCCTTAAAAAAGCCCTTAAACCAGCCCTTAAACCAGCCCTTAAAAAAGCCCTTAAACCAGCCCTTAAAAAAGCCCTTAAACCAGCCCTTAAAAAAACCCTTAAACCAGCCCTTAAAAAAGCCCTAACAAGCTTGGGCTTATCTAACACCGCAAAGCTAGCCTTCCCACTGAACATGAAAACACAAACCGTTTTAGGTCTGGGAAATATGTGCTTATGTCTCATTTCCATTGTCCTTTAGTACTGTGTAAGAAATCGCTTGTACGTTTAACCAAATAAAATCTACTTGTGGGCTGCTCACTGATACCTCATTGTCCTTGCCACTCAGTTCCTGAGTCCAGATCATACTCCCCCAACTCTGGAACACCCTGTTATTGGGTGGCCGTGAGATCTGCCTGCCCGCCGGGGGAGCTGGAACACCTTGTGATTGGGTGGCCGTGAGATCTGCCTGCCCGCAGGGGGAGCTGGAACACCCTGTGATTGGGTGGCCGTGAGATCTGCCTGCCCGCCGGGGGAGCTGGAACACCCTGTGATTGGGTGGCCGTGAGATCTGCCTGCCCGCAGGGGGAGCTGGAACACCCTGTGATTGGGTGGCCGTGAGATCTGCCTGCCCGCTGGGGGATCCTGGAACACCCTGTGATTGGGTGGCCATGAGATCTGCCTGCCCGCAGGGGGAGCTGGAACACCCTGTGATTGAGTGGCCGTGAGATCTGCCTGCCTGCTGGGGGAGCTGGAACACCCTGTGATTGGGTGGCCGTGAGATCTGCCTGCCCGCCGGGGGAGCTGGAACACCCTGTGATTGGGTGGCCGTGAGATCTGCCTGCCCGCCGGGGGAGCTGGAACACCCTGTGATTGGGTGGCCGTGAGATCTGCCTGCCTGCTGGGGGATCCTGGAACACCCTGTGATTGGGTGGCCATGAGATCTGCCTGCCTGCAGGGGGAGCTGGAACACCCTGTGATTGGGTGGCCGTGAGATCTGCCTGCCTGCTGGGGGAGCTGGAACACCCTGTGATTGGGTGGCCGTGAGATCTGCCTGCCCGGCGGGGGAGCTGGAACACCCTGTGATTGGGTGGCCGTGAGATCTGCCTGCCTGCTGGGGGAGCTGGAACACCCTGTGATTGGGTGGCCGTGAGATCTGCCTGCCCGGCGGGGGAGCTGGAACACCCTGTGATTGGGTGGCCGTGAGATCTGCCTGCCCGCCGGGGGAGCTGGAACACCTTGTGATTGGGTGGCCGTGAGATCTGCCTGCCCGCCGGGGGAGCTGGAACACCCTGTGATTGGGTGGCCGTGAGATCTGCCTGCCCGCCGGGGGAGCTGGAACACCCTGTGATTGGGTGGCCGTGAGATCTGCCTGCCCGCCGGGGGAGCTGGAACACCCTGTGATTGGGTGGCCGTGAGATCTGCCTGCCCGCCGGGGGAGCTGGAACACCCTGTGATTGGGTGGCCGTGAGATCTGCCTGCCCGCCGGGGGAGCTGGAACACCCTGTGATTGGGTGGCCGTGAGATCTGCCTGCCCGCCGGGGGAGCTGGAACACCCTGTGATTGGGTGGCCGTGAGATCTGCCTGCCCGCCGGGGGAGCTGGAACACCCTGTGATTGGGTGGCCGTGAGATCTGCCTGCCCGCTGGGGGAGCCGCTGCCTGGGTCAGGTCCGAACCCTGCCTCTGCAGCTGTGCCGTTTCTCACAGACTCAGTTCCTAAATAAAGAGAGGCTCTGCACCAGCAGGAAAGGACCCCCCCTCTCCAGACCCCCCTGGTGTGTCAGCCTGACTGCGGACTCGGCTGGGGAGTCATAACAGTGCTGCACCATCGTTCCTAACTCATAACTTCTTTGCCAGGGTTGACAAAGGCAAAACTAGGCACAAAAGATTCCTGAACCCACAGACCGCTTGCAACCAGCTTATTTACTAACCCCACTTCACTCATAAACACAACGATTGCCTTGTTCATTGGCGAAGCAGATTTAATATTGCTTTCCTCCGACCTCCTTCTCAATCCCAACTAAAACCTCCTCCACTGATAAGCACACGTCAGGCCCACATTTTAGCCCATGCCTGGCTGTTGGCATTTTAAACCCTGAGTTTGGCCTCATTCCGAGGTCTGCCTCCACGGATAATCAGCTTAGACGCCGATTCTGTCGAAGCCTTATTTTTACAGACCTTTCCATAAAACAACACCTCCAAAATAAAATAAAAACAACTAAGAAGGATTATAGTTCTACTCACAACACCATCTCCCACACCACCACTCACACCCTCAACCCCCAGAGAGGCAGAAAGAGATAGAGCGAGAGCGAGAGCGAGAGAGAGAGAGAGAGAGAGAGAGAGAGAGAGAGAGAGAGAGAGAGAGAGAGAGAGAGAGAGAGAGAGAGAGAGAGAGAGAGAGAGAGAGAGACTGTAATAACCCAAGGGAGCATATAGCTGGCTTAACGGACATCCACAGAATTTATAACCACGCTTGTAAGAACTATTCACTAAGTCATTCTGTGGGTTTAATTTTAAAATGCCATACTCAGAAAGATTTATTTTTCCTGGCGATATGCTAAATTATAGTGTCACGCCAATAAAGCAGATGTGAAAAAACCCAAACCTGGCTGTTTTCCAAAGAGCAGGCGTTTCACACACTCACGAGCATTTCACACACTCACCGTAATCCTTTGGCACAATGACGGCGTACAAACAGCTCTTTCCACTGGTATAGTTACCAGGGTAACCTGGCGATAACACTGCTCCCTCCAATCCAGCATACTGCCCACCACAAGGAGCTGAAGAAGAGGAAGAAGAAGGAGAAGAAGAAGTTTGGGAAGGGACGGGGAGAGAGAGGAAGAATAAAAAGGTGGGCTCTGCTGATCATGATGGGGGAATGAAGGAAAATAAATAGAGAATGGTTTGTGTTTACCTGTACAGGTGGGGTGTGGTTTGTGTTTACCTGTACAGGTGGGGTGTGGTTTGTGTTCACCTGTACAGGTGGGGTGTGGTTTGTGTTTACCTGTACAGGTGGGGTGTGGTTTGTGTTCACCTGTACAGGTGGGGTGTGGTTTGTGTTTACCTGTACAGGTGGGGTGTGGTTTGTGTTTACCTGTACAGGTGGGGTGTGGTTTGTGTTTACCTGTGCAGGCGGGGTCGGGTTTGTGTTTACCTGTGCAGGCGGGGTCTGGTTTGTGTTTACCTATGCAGGTAGGCATGGTTTGTGTTTACCTGTACAGACGGGGTCGGGTTTGTGTTTACCTGTGCAGGCGGGGTCGGGTTTGTGTTTACCTGTGCAGGCGGGGTCTGGTTTGTGTTTACCTATGCAGGTAGGCATGGTTTGTGTTTACCTGTGCAGGTGGGGTTTATGTTTACCTGTGGATCTATACTATCAGTACAAAATTTAAACTTGAAGCAATCACATCAACATTTTTTCATAAAAAAAGTGGAACTCTTTTGCGGAACTCACTAATCTCGCCCTGCGAAGAGATTCCCTCAGTATCCGTACACATCTCTACGGGATCCTTTGGAATGGAGACGCCTTTTTCCAAAGCCAAGGATTTGATTGGTCAAAAGGCGGTGCTTTTATACGTTTCAAGCCTGAACATAACCTGCCCCGGAGCAGGTTAGCGGTGTGGAGTAAGTTGCCGTGGCAATATACCCTGATTAAAAGTGAGTCGGCTTTGTGATACAGAAAACCCAGGGTTACCTGTGCAGGTGGGGCGTGGTTTGTTCCAGTTGGGTTTACCATCAGTACCCATGATGCAGGTGAGTGTGGCGTCTCCTTCGATCATGTAGCCACTGTCGCAGGAGAAGGTGGTCATGGTGCCCAACTTGAGCTCGTTTCCATGACGCGTTCCGTTCCTCACCTGACCGGGTTCGAAGCACGACTCCCTGGGGTTCTCTGCACACCAAATACAGATCACATGACAGGTCACCACCTCCACCAAGCAGAACCGGGAACCTACAGAGATTCATGTTCTAAACACACTGATCAATGGACACTTTAATAACGGTCCATTTAATCAACGCCGCCCGGGGTTTATGTTCTTTCTGTTTAAACAGAATCAATAGGGCCGGGAACTAATTAATACATTCACTATATGTTTCAATATGCACATTTTAAACTAAAAAAGCAAAGAACAGCTGAAATAAGGCACCAAATGCAGACACTCCTGTCCGCTGGCAGGCCATCCAGCAGAGACACAGAGGAGCTTTGGTTCTGGAAAGGCCCAAATGCACAGGGGGTTTGGCCCGACCCTGAAGCTGAAAGCGGTGCACCCACTCGCTCCACGGTTCTGGTGTTAAGATGCCAGAACCATCACATAAAAGAGAGGGGGTCCAGGCTCTGTGGTTCTGTTCCAGACTCCCACCTCAGGGTTCTGCAAAATCACAGTTTCCGGTCCCTGATAGTTAATCACCGTACGATCATGAACCACACGCCCATATTCTATCAAACCAATCACAGCATCTCTACG
Source organism: Synaphobranchus kaupii (assembly GCA_029718625.1). NCBI lineage: Eukaryota > Metazoa > Chordata > Actinopteri > Anguilliformes > Synaphobranchidae > Synaphobranchus > Synaphobranchus kaupii. The sequence goes on from CM056399.1 coordinate 15,617,397, forward strand.
ATCATGAACCACATGCCCATATTCTACCAAACCAATCACAGCATCTCTACAATCATTACTGACATGCCCATCTTCTACCGAACCAATCACAGCATCTCTACGATCATGAACCACACGCCCATATTCTACCAAACCAATCACAGCATCTCTACGATCATAAACCACACGCCCATATTCTATCAAACCAATCACAGCATCTCTACGATCATGAACCACACGCCCATATTCTACCAAACCAATCACAGCATCTCTACAATTATTACTGACACACCCACCTTCTACCAAACCAATCACAGCATCTCTACAATCATTACTGACACACCAACCTTCTACCAAACCAATCACAGCATCTCTACAATTATTACTGACACACCCACCTTCTACCAAACCAATCACAGCATCTCTACAATCATTACTGACACACCAACCTTCTACCAAACCAATCACAGCATAAGATCATTAACTACACGCCCATCATGTACCAAACCCATCATACAACCATGCTCAAGCACTGGGAATTTACAGAGACAACTGTACCCGTTACCTATTAATCCCTACATGCATCCGTCTCATCTCTGTCTGCATCTATCCATCTATCTGCACTCAGTTCTCTCTTTCCCCCTCTCACTGTCTCCCTTTCTTTTATAATCACTCCTCTCTTCTCTCTCTGGAGGATGGGAATTAGCTCTGCTGAACTGGGTCCAATGCACAAGCTTTTAGTTTATCTGAAGTAACAACTGTATTTTTCCTGCTTATAAAAAAGCACATTTTCCACATATCTTATTTCACACACACATGCAGGACCCTCTAAAGCATTATGCCGCAGCTGTGGATGTTTGATAAGCTTCTTGCTGCCAGCAAATCTAAAGTAAACTCTTACAGGGAGCCCCAGTTTGTTTTGGGTTCTTTGGGGTTATCTGAGGCAACCTTGAGCTCTATGATTGAATCAAGCATCAATCAGGAATATAATACAAAAAACAACGAAAAACACAGACCTCCTGAATCAAAGCAAACAGACGTATCAGACGTGCAGCGTCTCTCAATAACACACAGGAGACACACTGCAATGTTTCAGAGTCCCCGGAGAATCATATCTATCAGAGCAGCTTGTTTGAGCACTGGAACCACCTGCTTCAGCACTCAACCCACCTGCTTCAGCACTGAAACCACCTGCTTCAGCACTCAACCCACCTGTTTCAGCACTGAAACCACCTGCTTCAGCACTCAACCCACCTGCTTCAGCACTGAAACCACCTGCTTCAGCACTCAACCCACCTGCTTCAGCACTGGAACCACCTGCTTCAGCACTCAACCCACCTGCTTCAGCACTAGAACCACCTGCTTCAGCACTCAACCCACCTGCTTCAGCACTGAAACCACCTGCTTCAGCACTCAACCAACCTGCTTCAGCACTCAACCCACCAGCTTCAGCACTCAACCCACCTGCGTCAGCACTGGAACCACCTGCGTCAGCACTGAAACCACCTGCTTCAGCACTCAACCAACCTGCTTCAGCACTCAACCCACCAGCTTCAGCACTCAACCCACCTGCGTCAGCACTGGAACCACCTGCTTCAGTACTGAAACCACCTGCTTCAGCACTCAACCCACCTGCTTCAGCACTCAACCCACCTGCTTCAGCACTCAACCCACCTGCTTCAGCACTCAACCTACCAGCTTCAGCACTCAACCCACCTGCTTCAGCACTGGAACCACCTGCTTCAGCACTCAACCCACCTGCTTCAGCACTCAACCCACCTGGTTCAGCACTCAACCCACCTGCTTCAGCACTGGAACCACCTGCTTCATCAATCAACCCACCTGCTTCAGCACTGTAACCACCTGCTTCAGCACTCAATCCACCTGCTTCAGCACTGTAACCACCTGCTTCAGCACTCAACATCTCTACGATCATGAACCACATGCCCATATTCTACCAAACCAATCACAGCATCTCTACAATTATTACTGACACACCCACCTTCTACCAAACCAATCACAGCATCTCTACAATCATTACTGACACACCAACCTTCTACCAAACCAATCACAGCATAAGATCATTAACTACACGCCCATCATGTACCAAACCCATCATACAACAGCACTCAACCCACCTGCTTCAGCACTGAAACCACCTGCTTCGGCACTCAACCCACCTGCTTCAGCACTGAAACCACCTGCTTCAGCACTCAACCCACCTGCTTCAGCACTGGAACCACCTGCTTCAGCACTCAACCCACCTGCTTCAGCACTGGAATCACCTGTTTCAGCACTCAACCCACCTGCTTCAGCACTGAAATCACCTGCTTCAGCACTCAACCAACCTGCTTCAGCACTCAACCCACCAGCTTCAGCACTCAACCCACCTGTGTCAGCACTGGAACCACCTGCTTCAGCACTGAAACCACCTGCTTCAGCACTCAACCAACCTGCTTCAGCACTCAACCCACCAGCTTCAGCACTCAACCCACCTGCGTCAGCACTGGAACCACCTTCTTCAGTACTGAAACCACCTGCTTCAGCACTCAACCCACCTGCTTCAGCACTCAACCTACCAGCTTCAGCACTCAACCCACCTGCTTCAGCACTGGAACCACCTGCTTCAGCACTCAACCCACCTGCTTCAGCACTGGAACCACCTGCTTCAGCACTCAACCCACCTGCTTCAGCACTGGAACCACCTGCTTCATCAATCAACCCACCTGCTTCAGCACTGTAACCACCTGCTTCAGCACTCAATCCACCTGCTTCAGCACTCAACCCACCTGCTTCAGCACTCAACCAACCTGCTTCAGCACTCAACCCACCTGCTTCATCACTCAAACCACCTGCTTCAGCACTCAAACCACTTGCTTCAGCACTCAAACCACCTGCTTCAGCACTCAACCCACCTGCTTCAGCACTCAACCCACCTGCTTCAGCACTCAAACCACCTGCTTCAGCACTCAACCCACCTTTAAAATTTGATTGCAGATGTTACAGTGGGAAATAGGCCTAACTGTTTTTCAGTGTGACCAGTCTGATAAAAACATTGGGAATAATATCCCCGATACTATGACGATAATTTGTTCCACTAATCTAGCCTACAGGAATGTTTCAGAATTTGCCTATGTGACATGCAAGGAACTGATGGCAATATTAGGCTGTAGTGTAGCTACAGTAGCCTATATGAGGTGAATTAGTGCTCAGTAGGTTCAGACATCGGGAACATCGAGATTTTGGAATTACAGTAAATTGTTATGTTTGCATCGGCTATACTACATGATGTTCACTTTGATCTAATACTGATTACATATTCATTAGTGTCTCGATGTGAACTGCAATGTCAGGTAAGCGACTTGTTTATAGCTACTTTCTACTTGAAACTTGAAAGATATTTTGCAGCTTTAAATGGGCTGGCCGTGCACAAGATCTGTGATTAGCGCTGGGACTCATTGTGGGCTCGGCGTCAGTCAAAGTTATGATAGGGCAACTTCATCAATAGTCGACGGCGATTTTGATGACGGTGAAGCAGATTCGCTGTCCTAATTTTCTTTACGGCTCCTTTCCTCCACTTCCCTCCTCCCCTCCTTTCATCCACATACTTCCGTCTGGGTAGGAGAGGAGTGGTAGTGGGGGAGTGGAGGAAGGTAGGTGGGGAGTGAAGAATATAGGGGCGCACCCACGTACACAGTCTAGCAAACCGCTACAACACAGGAGAGGTAATGCGTCCCCCCAGCCTACAGGGGGCAACGTACCAGTGTACTGCAGCACAAAGCCGTTGCTGCTGAGGGAGGCGTCGCTGCGGAAGGCCAGGAACAGCGTGTTGGAGCTGCTCTCGATGTGTTCAGGGGCCTCGTTTCCATACAGGCTGCCGAGCAGAGGGCTGAGAGAGTCGGGCCCGTCGTAGATGTGCAGGAAGTCATAGCTGGTCTCCAGACTGAACCTGTGGTGCAGGAAAACAGCCTTAGTGCGGCCGCCTAGAGGACGGCTCCTCTCCACAAACACAATTAAACACTCTCACTCTTACTCTCACAGAGCCTCAAGGTTTGGTGCCGTTTTTTTTTTTTTTTTTTTTCCACCTTAAAATCAGCGAGCAGCTGAGAGCCAGGAGCCGAGGCGAGACGACTTAACTGTGTAATCAGCTGCCTGAAATGATCGATTAAGTGTCAGGCTACAATGGAAGAGACCCCAGCGCGCCCCACGGCTCTCCTCGGGCTACAGCGAACACCGCTGTTATTTATTCTGCATTTCTTTAAACTGCTCTGGGTTTGGCTTCACGCACGCAGGACGAGAGCGGAGAGCGTAACAGACAGAGAAGGGATCAGAGCTGAGGTAGCGCCATGATTGCGGGAGGCCGGACCCCCCCAGCCGCCACACGGACTGCGCCATGCGCCTCGCCGAACGCCGCCGTTATAAATCCCCGGGATGTACCGAAGAAAATCCCACCAATCACAACCAACAGAGGGAGGAGTCTCCGTCACCTGCCTCTGACCTGCCTTAGAGCTCACCTGAGAAAGGGCGTGGCCTAGAGCCTCAGACACCCTGAGCACGTGGAGAGGGAGGCTACTGAACACCTGCTGTTTGGTTCTACAAAGCTTTCAGCTTTCGGTAACGTGACACCTGCTGTTTGGTTCTACAAAGCTTTCAGCTTTCGGTAACGTGACACCTGCTGTTTGACTGGTTCTACAAAGCTTTCAGCTTTCGGTAACGTAACACCTGCTGTTTGACTGGTTCTACAAAGCTTTCAGCTTTCGGTAACGTGACACCTGCTGTTTGACTGGTTCTACATAGCTTTCAGCTTTCGGTAACGTGACACCTGCTGTTTGGTTCTACAAAGCTTTCAGCTTTCGGTAACGTGACACCTGCTGTTTGGTTCTACAAAGCTTTCAGCTTTCGGTAACGTGACACCTGCTGTTTGGTTCTACAAAGCTTTCAGCTTTCGGTAACGTGACACCTGCTGTTTGACTGGTTCTACAAAGCTTTCAGCTTTCGGTAACGTGACACCTGCTGTTTGACTGGTTCTACAAAGCTTTCAGCTTTCGGTAACGTAACACCTGCTGTTTGACTGGTTCTACATAGCTTTCAGCTATCGGTAATGTGACACCTGCTGTTTGACTGGTTCTACATAGCTTTCAGCTTTCGGTAACGTAACACCTGCTGTTTGACTGGTTCTACAAAGCTTTCAGCTTTCGGTAACGTGACACCTGCTGTTTGACTGGTTCTACAAAGCTTTCACCTTTCGGTAACGTGACACCTGCTGTTTGACTGGTTCTACAAAGCTTTCAGCTTTCGGTAACGTGACACCTGCTGTTTGACTGGTTCTACAAAGCTTTCAGCTTTCGGTAACGTGACACCTGCTGTTTGACTGGTTCTACAAAGCTTTCAGCTTTCGGTAACGTAACACCTGCTGTTTGACTTGTTCTACAAAGCTTTCAGCTTTCGGTAACATGACACCTGCTGTTTGACTGGTTCTACAAAGCTTTCAGCTTTCGGTAACGTAACACCTGCTGTTTGACTGGTTCTACAAAGCTTTCGGCTTTCGGTAACGTGACACCGTCAGCCAAGTGGTCAAAACCTGAGAGAATATCACTGCGCCATTGTTATGTCATCACTGAACAGGAAACAGCACTGTTATATATTTAAGCTAGAACCCCTAAAATCTTCAAAAACTTCTCTTTTCACCACACTTATTACCTCCATATCTCATATTCTATTACCTGCATAGCTCATATTCTATTACCTCCATATCTCATATTCTTTCACAGTCAATCATCATTGATTTAATATTACTGTGGTTTTATTTCCACGGTGTGCTGCATCACATAGCTTTCATATATAGCTGTACGTGGCTTCTCTTAACGCTGCCTGGTGTGTACTCGCAAAAAGAGATCATTTAAACAGCTGAAATGTAAATACGGTTGTCACGGAAACATCTCGAGGAACCTGGACGGAATGAACGATGTTAAACTGTAGGTCAGCACAGGTTTCCGGTCTTTCCTTCATACAAACGCAGCAGCAGTAAGATGAGCCCAGAAAGCCCGCCTGCGGATCCTCCTCTCCACACAGAGCAAGAGTGAGGATCAGTGAGCTGGGCGGCTAAATAAACAGCAAAGAGGCCATATGGAACATGATCAGTGGCTAGCGGCAGGGTTGTGTTAGAGTGATGACCCGCGCGTGTCTGGACTCTCATCGACTTACTTAGTCACCAGTGCCTCTGAGCCTGGGAGGAGGGGGAGGTGTGTGTGTGTGTGTGTGTGTGTGTGTGGGAGGAGGGGTTACATCTGTGATCCCCCTTTCCTGATTGGATCTGGCTCAAGACTTATTTTCTTCTGTCATTTATGTAACCTTATTGCTCCATTTGTGCTAACCCAAAAATAAAATAAACAAATACCAGTATAATTGAATTGACTAAAGGTGTACCAATAAGCCAATCAGAGGATGAGATTCCAAAAACATCCTGTAATGGGCTTCTGGAGGGTACCCAGGCTACCCAGCACGGACAGAGCCCCAGACTAGGTTGCCATAGTAACTGCCTCCCAGGTGAACGTACTGGATGAAGGTGAGGGCGATGATGTGGTCAGGTGACACGGTGACGGTCCAATCACACTCCTGGCCGTGGGGGTAGAGCTCCGGGTATTCCGGGGACAGGATGAGGCCTCCGGGGCCCGTAAGGTTCCCCCGCAGGGAGCTGCAGAGACGGAAACAAAAGACGGACAAACAGAGCGATGAGCAATCAGCCAGAACACAGCCTGACCCAGAACATCTCTGGAGCGCTGCTGATTTCTTTCCTTTTTTAAATATCTGTCGCCCAAAGTGGGTCTGAACATGTCCGATTTCCCACCCGAATTTGAAATGTCCGATTATGTGCGACCACAGCCACCTACATGCACGAACCCCACTGCCGATTCGGGAGAGTGTAGACATCCACGGCTCTCTTCTGAAACACGCGGTGTCAGCAGCCTGCTTCTTTTAACACTGCAGACTACAGCCGAGCTCACACAGAGTGGAGTGGGAGGAAGACCTTTCACATGTGGCTTTTGGCATGCAGTACACAGGCACCGGATCGACCAGCGGGGGGGGCACGGGAGAGCAGACCCCCAACCGACTGACCAGCATTACCAGCATTACCATACCCTGGGCAATGCAAACACCAATTGCACATGGACTTATGGCCTTACGGAGCGCCCAGCCACAGTCCGCAGTGTCACAGTCTGGATTGGATCTGAGACCCTGGGGCTGGTCCATGCACCTCAGCTGGCGCCCGAACCAATGAGCAGCCCAACAGCCCAGCTCAGCCCAGCCCAGCCCAACAGCCCAGCCCAGCCCAACAGCCCAGCCCAGCCCAGCCCAGCCCAACAGCCCAGCCCAGCCCAGCCCAGCCCAACAGCCCAGCCCAACAGCCCAGCCCAGCCTAGCCCAACAGCCCAGCCCAGCCCAGCCCAGCCCAACAGCCCAGCCCAGCCCAACAGCCCAGCCCAGCCCAGCCCAGCCCAACAGCCCAGCCCAGCCCAGCCCAGCCCAACAGCCCAGCCCAACAGCCCAGCCCAGCCTAGCCCAACAGCCCAGCCCAGCCCAGCCCAGCCCAACAGCCCAGCCCAGCCCAGCCCAACAGCCCAGCGGTGTGCACTCTTACTCTGTGGAGAACCACAAGATGAGCTGCTGGTACTCGGGAGTTAATGGATCAGTTCCCTGGGTCTGAATTGAGTGCTGACTTCAAGGTGAAAACAAAAAAACCAGCAGCTCCAAAAGGACAAGAGTGAATAAATATGTTTAATACGGACATTCCACGAAAATCCTGAAAATAATGTTTTTTAAACCTCGTGAGATATTTGGTCTATTTGTTTTGGAGAGAATGTTTTTTAGGGAATGTTTCTTGTGACATATTTGGTTGCTTTTGGAGAGAATGTTTCAGATGATTAACAGTGATTTTACTGTGAAGGGTTTTTATTACTTTTCATGTCCATCCTGTTTTAGTTTGCAGTTTGACTTCTCACTGAAATAATTACACAAATTACAAAAAGGTCATTATTGCTGCTAATTATTTTAATTTAGAGGCTGCAAACAGTCCTTTCACAGCGCGCTGTAGCATTAAAAATCATTTACTGTGTTTCTCTTCTGGGAGGAGTCAGTCTTCAGAAGGATAATTATTCCCGGGTCTTGGAACAAACACACTCATCAATTGTTACATTAATGCAAGTTAAAATTCTGAAATATCCTCAGCGTCCACAGCTACAATGCAGAATATTTTACAGCAATGTTTCATAATCAATATTTTAAAGATCTGCCCATGTACAGATGTGAGATTGTGGGGAAAGGAACACGCATTATATTGGATTTCGTTCCTTGCTGTTGCAGAGTGAATTGTGTGAGCAGTGTTTAATTTTCAATAGCAACACTCCCGCAATGGCTGATCACACAGCTCCTGGTGTTAACACTAGAACCGCCCGCTTCTTTCAAGACCGAAAACCGCCAGAGCCAAAAGGCGTCTGTATCCTCACTGATGGGTCATTAGTGCACCAAGCGATAATGGCTGAAGCCCAGTGCCCAACACACCTTAGGTAACCGAAAATGCTATAGATCAACAATAAACAAGACAGATAGCTTCTTAGAATCTTACTGGTAGCCTATTTACACTTTTAGAAGTTTGCAATAGACTTCTTTCACACGCTATTTTCAGTAAAAAATCATTGCAAAGTCACACTGCAGTAGTCCAAACCCAAACACAATCAGGTTATCAGAATAAAACCTGGATGAGTGGCTCTTCTGATAAATTACATGGCTCCCTTTTGAAAATAAATAATGAATTATTATGTGGAATGTAACTTCGCTGCACCCAATGTTAT
>CM056399.1:15626724-15634224 GCA_029718625.1 Synaphobranchus kaupii
ACTCACTCACTCACTCACTCTCACACACACGTACTCACTCACTCACTCACTCACTCACTCACTCACACACACGTACTCACTTACTCACTCACTCACTCACTCACGCGCACACACACACACACACACACACACACACTCACTCACTCACGCGTACTGACTCACTCACTCACGCATACTGACTGACTGACTGACTCACTCACTCACACACACGTACTCACTCACTCACTCACCCACCCACCCACCCACTCACTCACTCGCGCGCGCAAACACACACACACACACACTCACTCACGCGTACTGACTCACTCACTCACGCGTACTGACTGACTCACTCACTCGCTCACGCGTACTCACACACACACTCACTCACGCGTACTGACTCACTCACTCACGCGTACTGACTGACTCACTCACTCGCTCACGCGTACTCACACACACACTCACTCACGCGTACTGACTCACTCACGCGTACTCACTCACTCACCTCACGCATACTGACTCACTCACTCACGCGTACTCACTCACTCACTCACTCACGTATACTGACTCACTCACTCACGCGTACTCACTCACTCACTCACTCACGTATACTGACTCACTCACTCACGCGTACTCACTCACTCACACACTCACTCACTCACTCACGTGTACTGACTGACTCACTCACTCGCTCACGCGTGCTCACACACACACACTCATTCACTCACGCGTACTGACTCACTCACTCACGCGTGCTCACACACACACACACACACACACACACACACACACACACACACACACTCACTCACCTCACTCACTCACTCGTTCACGCGTACTCACTCACTCAGGCTGTACTTGGTTAGGACTCGTCTCTGCTTCATACCCCAGACAGGAACAACAGAATTTGAGTGCCCTTTTTTGTATGTTTATAGCCAATGGAAATCATCCTAATTCAGCCCTGCATGCATTGTTTGGTGTTTTTCTTTGGATGTTTAGAATTGTTCTGAAGAATTCTGCATGTAGGGCTTCAATTGGATGTTTCTCCCATCGAATGTAGTCGTGCTGACTGAGTGCACCCCATACTTACTTACATATAGAGCAATTGGCAGGTTCACACTGTGAAATATTTTTGACTAAATCCTAATTGGAATGTCAATCTAGAATTTATTCTGACTCCATAGAAGGCTCTGCAGGCCTTTTCTTTCAGTGAATTCACTGCCAGACCAGACCATTTACTGTTCTAGGGCCGTGTCTGATTCCTGAGATCTTGCCTTTTTTGGAAGATTGTTATTTTTTATTTTTTTAGGGTTTACTGTTCTAATAATCAATAGTGGCCTAATTCTGTCCTGCGTGCATTGTCTGTTGTTTTTCATTGTGCTTAGATGTTCTTACAGAACTCTGCATGTAAGGTTTCAATTGGGTTATTTATCCCATTTAGCAAAATTTAGATTTGGAGGTGGACACCAGACTTTGTGTCATATAGGCCAATAGTTGATTCAAATAGTTTAAGCCAAATTCTAATCAGAATTTCAGTGTAAATTTGTTGTTTTATGGCATAAAAAAGCCTTGTGTGCTTTCTTTTTCAGTTCAGTCACTGCAGGATTAAAATTTTATGTGGAACTTATTTTTAAACCCAAGTAATTGTAATGTGTGCATGTTTCTATTGAATTTGTTCCAATTGTGAAATTTGATGTAGTTTCAGAAGATTATGGTACTTCTCTTTTTCATGTTTGCTGCCAGGGCCAGGTCTGGCAGTACTGTTCTAGCAGATTCAAATTCTACTTTAGCCCTTGGATGGTGGGCTACAGTATAACTAGGTCATCTGCATAGAGCAGGAATTTTATTTCTGTGTCATAAAGAGCAAGACCCGGTGCTGCAGATTGCTCCAACTTAGTGGCTAATTAATTTATGTATATGTTAAATAGAGTTGGGCTTAAGTTGCAGCCTTAGTGTATTCTGCATCTCTGGGTGAATAAATGTATTATTTTGTTGCCAAATTTCGATGCTACATTTCTTGTCTGTGTATCTGATTTAATTATGTTGTATGTTTTACACCACTTTCAATAAATTTGTAGAAAAGACCTTTGTGCCAAATGGAATCAAATGCTTTTTGGAAATCTATAAGAGGTATATTTTTTCAATTTTATTTGGTTAGCATATATGTCAATTAGGCTATGTAGGGTGTAAATATGGTCAGATATGCGACAATTTGGAAGATTCAAAGTGCTTCGTAAGGAAGTCTATTAGTCTTGTATTAATTATTCACACATGGTTACTGTTCACACAAATGCCTCAGTAATTGTTGGGGTCAAATTTGTCTCCATTTATAAAAGTAGAGACAGGGAGTCCATGATTCCAAACCCACGCCAGTGGCCTTCATCCTTGGCCCTGGGGGACCACTGTGTAGCACAGTTGCACTCTGAGTATTTTAACAGACTGTATTTCTTTCTTAATTATATGTTTTTTGTGTTTGTTATGTGTGTTTACTGCCTTTATCCACATTGTGACAGAAATAGCTTTGCATGCCATGAAGAATACAAATCATATTTATATTGTGCTTATTGTGACAGTTCTCTTTGAAAAGCGCAATTCAAATAAAATTATATTTAATTGAATTGTGCTGTACTGCAAACAGTTATATAAAAACAGTAACACAATTATTTTACTGGTCAAATTAAAGGACTGAGGTGATTCAATAGGCTCTTAATTCAGTTGCTGAAAATGTGTTTTAGTTCTTTCATAATTTTCCTTGAACTTATTAACACAATACAGGTTTGCCTCATTATATTTTTCTTTGAATTCTTCATACCAAATGGTTAGTTTTAGTGTCCAGGTACACACACGTTCTCAAATTAGGAGCCTGCTTCTCCACAGTCTAATTTGATCTGTTAAAAAGTGTTTTTTTTTTTTGCCTGTCTATATGTAATCTGTTGCAATATAGCAGAATGGGACTTTTATTCTTTATGGCATGTATCACTATTTCTGACATTGATGTGTCTTAAGGGCGGGAATAATCCCTCTAAACATGAAAAGCACCTAATTAAGAAAAATGAACAGCTCATTAAAATTTTGGGATCGCAATTGTGGTTGGAAGGAAAACCAGCAGCGTACACAGGAGTCCCACAGAACCAAGGTTTGGAACAACTGACCTACACTCAAATTAAAATTAAACAATTTGAGAATAGCCAATTGGAATTGTTCTCTCTCTCCTTCTCTCCTGCCCCCCCCACCCCCCCCCCCCCTCACTCACTCAGTCACTCACTCACTCACTCACCCACTCACCCACTCACTCACCCACTCACTCACTCACTCACTCACACACACGTACTCTCACTCACTCACTCACTCACTCACTCACTCACTCACTCACACACACGTACTCACTCACTCACTCACTCACTCACCCACTCACCCACTCACCCACTCACTCACTCACACTCACTCACTCACCCACTCACCCACTCACTCATTCACACACACGTACTCACACACACGTACTCACTAACTCACTCACTCACTCACTCACTCACCCACTCACTCACGCGCACACACACACACACACACACACACACACACACACACTTACACACTCACTCACTCACGCGTACTGACTCACTCACTCACGCATACTGACTCACTCACTCACTCACTCACTCACTTCACACACACGTACTCACTCACTCACTCACCCACCCACCCACTCACTCACTCACTCGCGCGCACACACACACACACACACACACACACACACTCACTCACGCGTACTGACTCACTCACGCCGTACTGACTGACTGACTCACTCGCTCACACGTACTCACACACACACTCACTCACGCGTACTGACTGACTCACTCACTCACTCACGCGTGCTCACACACACACACACACACACTCATCACTCACGCGTACTGACTCACTCACGCGTACTCACTCACTCACTCACTCACGCATACTGACTCACTCACTCACGCGTACTCACTCACTCACTCACTCACGCATACTGACTCACTCACTCACGCGTACTCACTCACTCACACACTCACTCACTCACTCACGCGTACTGACTGACTCACTCACTCGCTCACGCGTGCTCACACACACACACTCATTCACTCACGCGTACTGACTCACTCACGCGTACTCACTCACTCACTCACTCACGCGTACTGACTCACTCACTCACGCGTGCTCACACACACTCACTCACTCACTCACTCACTCACTCACTCACTCACTCACTCGTTTCACGCGTACTCACTCACTCAGGCTTTACTTGGTTAGGACTCGTCTCTGCTTCATACCCCAGACAGGAACAACAGAATTTGAGTGCCCTTTTTTGTATGTTTATAGCCAATGGCAATCATCCTAATTCAGCCCTGCATGCATTGTTTGGTGTTTTTCTTTGGATGTTTAGAATTGTTCTGCAGAATTCTGCATGTAGGGCTTCAATTGGATGTTTCCTCCCATCGAATGTAGTCGTGCTGACTGAGTGCACCCATACTTACTTACATATAGAGCAATTGGCAGGTTCACACTGTGAAATATTTTTGACTAAATCCTGATTGGAATGTCAATCTAGAATTTATTCTGACTCCATAGAAGGCTCTGCAGGCCTTTTCTTTCAGTGAATTCACTGCCAGACCAGACCATTTACTGTTCTAGGGCCGTGTCTGATTTCCTGAGATCTTGCCTTTTTTGGAAGATTGTTAATTTTTTATTTAATTAATAATCAATAGTGGCCTAATTATGTCCTGCGTGCATTGTCTGTTGTTTTTCATTGTGCTTAGATGTTCTTACAGAACTCTGCATGTAAGGTTTCAATTGGGTATTTATCCATTTAGCAAATTTAGATTTGGAGGTGGACACCAGACTTTGTGTCATATAGGCCAATAGTTGATTCAAATAGTTTAAGCCAAATTCTAATCAGAATTTCAGTGTAAATTTGTTGTTTTATGGCATAAAAAGCCTTGTGTGCTTTGTAGGGTGTAAAATATGGTCAGATATGCGGCAATTTGGAAGATTCAAAGTGCTTCGTAAGGAAGTCTATTAGTCTTGTATTAATTATTCACACATGGTTACTGTTCACCACAAATGCCTCAGTAATTGTTGGGGTCAAATTTGTCTCCATTTATAAAAGTAGAGACAGGGAGTCCATGATTCCAAACCCACGCCAGTGGCCTTCATCCTTGGCCCTGGGGGACCACTGTGTAGCACAGTTGCACTCTGAGTATTTTAACAGACTGTATTTCTTTCTTAATTATATGTTTTTTGTGTTTGTTATGTGTGTTTACTGCCTTTATCCACATTGTGACAGAAATAGCTTTGCATGCCATGAAGAATACAAATCATATTTATATTGTGCTTATTGTGACAGTTCTCTTTGAAAAGCGCAATTCAAATAAAATTATATTTAATTGAAATGTGCTGTACTGCAAACAGTTATATAAAAACAGTAACACAATTATTTTACCTGGTCAAATTAAAGGACTGAGGTGATTCAATAGGCTCTTAATTCAGTTGCTGAAAATGTGTTTTAGTTCTTTCATAATTTTTCCTTGAACTTATTAACACAATACAGGTTTGCCTCATTATATTTTTCTTTGAATTCTTCATACCGAATGGTTAGTTTTAGTGTCCAGGTACACACACGTTCTCAAATTAGGAGCCTGCTTCTCCACAGTCTAATTTGATCTGTTAAAAAGTGTTTGTTTTTTTTGCCTGACTATATGTAATCTGTTGCAATATAGCAGAATGGGACTTTTATTCTTTATGGCATGTATCACTATTTCTGACATGATGTGTCTTAAGGGCGGGAATAATCCCTCTAAACATGAAAAGCACCTAATTAAGAAAAATGAACAGCTCATTAAAATTTTGGGATCGCAATTGTGGTTGGAAGGAAAACCAGCAGCATACACAGGAGTCCCACAGAACCAAGGTTTGGAACAACTGACCTCAACTCAAATTAAAATTAAACAATTTGAGAATAGCCAATTGGAATTGTTCTCTCTCTCCTTCTCTCCTGCCCCCCCCCCCCCCCCCCCCCCCCCCCCCCCCCCCCACCCCCCCCTCTCTCTATAGGTCCAGGTGAGAAGCTTTGTAACGGAGCATAACTGGGACTCTCTGGAGGTGTTTGATGGGGGTGACAACACGGATACCCTCCTGGGCAGCTTCTCCGGTATACACCATGGCCCCCGCCTCCTTTTCTGTTCTTACATTCACATTTATCACACGTGTGTCCTTACCTTTACTTTTACCTGTGATTTACACACGTAATCTTACACGCACATGTGTCCTTACCTTTACTTTTACCTGTAGATTCAAATTTTACAAAACATTTACCTGTACATTTACCTTTCACTATGCATTTACCAAAACATTCCCTGTACATTTACATTTAATATTATTTATATTTATATTTTCCTGGATATTTACATTTACACAAATCTGTACATTCACCTGCAGATTTACTTTTCGATGTAACATTTTTTTTAATTTGCCGTAGCTGTGTTCCCCCGGCTTTGGCATGCAGTCTTACGAATGCCCTTATTGGCCAGCAGGCATCGCCCAAAAGCGATGAAACACAGAACCCTGGGTGACACAGGTGCCAATGTGCATCGCCCTGTGGGGCGGCCGGCCACAGTCGGCACTGACACAGTCCGGATTTAATCCGGATTCAGTCTGAGGTCGAGAGGCTCATCCATGTGCCACATCCGAACCAAATGAGCTAGCAGCCCAGCTATACATTTTACAAAACATTTAACCTTTTTATTTACCTCCAGATTTACATTTAGCTGTACATTTTACAAAACATTTAACCTTTTCTTTTACCTCCAGATTTACATTAGCTGTACATTTTACAAAACATTTAATCTTTACATATACATATATGTAGATTTACCTTCAGTGATACATTTAAGAAAACCTTTTGGCTGTACATGTACTTGTAGATTTCTTTTGCTATTTTCCTAATAATATATCCATTATTTATAACATCTTACACAGTGTGGCATGTAAAATGGTGCACAGATGAACACCAGTATACCTGAAAATGGACTGTAACAGAAGTGAAACTACACTAAATGAAAGTTGTTGTAATCCTCTTATCTCACCAAAAACTATTTTCTGAGTAAAAATACAAAGTTACTCAGGACTAGCCCATTGAGTGGGGAGCACATTACAAATTTACTCAGGACGAGCCCATTGAGTGGGGAGCACATTACAAAGTTACTCAGGACGAGCCCATTGAGTGGGGAGCACATTTGATCTGAAATAAGATGCAGGAAAGTTCAGTCTGAAAAGCTGCCGTGTCCAAGGTCACGGCGTTCTCTCTCTCTCTCTCTCTCTCTCTCTCGTTTCCCTGCTTTTCGTGGCTGCGTGAGCTGGTGATGTGGAGAAGGAACTGCGTTAACAAACCCACACAGCCGTGCGTCAGGCTGAGTACAGTGGGATTTTACGCGGGGGATTATGATGTCACCTTGGTGCCCGCTGTTCCGTGCGGCTGGCGGATTCAGCGGG
>CM056399.1:15636724-15639224 GCA_029718625.1 Synaphobranchus kaupii
CAGGCTATGGACAGGTCATGTGCTGTTAGCGCAGGGCTATGGGCAGGTCATGTGCTGTTAGTGCAGGCTATGGACAGGTCATGTGCTGTTAGCGCAGGCTATGGGCGGGTCATGTGCTGTTAGCGCAGGCTATGGGCAGGTCATGTGCTGTTAGTGCAGGCTATGGGCGGGTCATGTGCTGCTAGCGCAGGCTATGGGCAGGTCATGTGCTGTTAGCGCAGGCTATGGGCAGGTTATGTGCTGTTAGCGCAGGCTATGGGCAGGTCATGTGCTGTTAGCGCAGGATATGGGCAGGTCATGTGCTGTTAGCGCAGGCTATGGGCAGGTCATGTGCTGTTAGCGCAGGCTATGGACAGGTCATGTGCTGTTAGCGCATAGCGCAGGCTATGGGCAGGTCATGTGCTGTTAGTGCAGGCTATGGACAGGTCATGTGCTGTTAGCGCAGGCTATGGGCGGGTCATGTGCTGTTAGTGCAGGCTATGGACAGGTCATGCTGTTAGCGCAGGCTATGGGCAGGTCATGTGCTGTTAGCCCAGGCTATGGGCAGTCATGTGCTGTTAGCGCAGGCTATGGGCAGGTCATGTGCTGTTAGCGCAGGCTATGGGCAGGTAATGTGCTGTTAGCGCAGGCTATGGGCAGGTCATGTGCTGTTAGCGCAGGCTTGGGGCGGGTCATGTGCTGTTTAGCGCAGGCTATGGGCAGGTCATGTGCTGTTAGCGCAGGCTATGGGCAGGTCATGTGCTGTTAGCGCAGGCTATGGGCGGGTCATGTGCTGTTAGCGCAGGCTATGGACAGGTCATGTGCTGTTAGCGGCAGCTATGGGCAGGTCATGTGCTGTTAGCGCAGGCTATGGACAGGTCATGTGCTGTTAGCGCAGGCTATGGGCAGTCATGTGCTGTTTAGCGCAGGCTATGGGCGGGTCATGTGCTGTTAGCGCAGGGCTATGGGCAGGTCATGTGCTGTTAGCGCAGGCTATGGGCAGGGTCATGTGCTGTTAGCGCAGGCTATGGGCGGGTCATGTGCTGTTAGCGCAGCTATGGGCGGGTCATGTGCTGTTAGCGCAGGCTATGGGCGGGTCATGTGCTGTTAGCGGCAGGCTATGGGCAGGTCATGTGCTGTTAGCGCAGGCTATGGGCAGGTAATGTGCTGTTAGCGCAGGCTATGGGCAGGTCATGTGCTGTTAGTGCAGGCTATGGGCAGGTCATGTGCTGTTAGCGCAGACTATGGGCGGGTCATGTGCTGTTAGCGCAGGCTATGGGCGGGTCATGTGCTGCTAGCGCAGGCTATGGGCCCTGTGCGTTTCATTAAAGCCGCTCTCATTCCCCCGCTCCTGCCGGTGCGCCAGTCAGCCTGCATTCTGCAGAGCGCCGCTCGTGTGTGAGGAACGGGGCGGTTCCTCTGCTTTTACCGCACGCTTCAGCCCAAAATGCAGGAAGTGCGCTGGAATAAACTAATTTTCTCAACAGCCCCTTCTGCTTTCTGAGTGTCTGAGTGGGCAGAAATGCCAGCTGGTTCAGTATGGCTCGTTTATTTTTACTGTAAACGGAAAGCATAAGAGCTTGAACACACACACACACACACACACACACACACACAGAGAGAGAGAGAGAGAGAGAGAGAGAGAGAGAGATCACTAAATTATATAACTTATTGGGAAACTCAAACAAAAAATCTAAACAAATTGGAATGCTATCTGGCCCTAAAACGAGAATACACTGTGGCAGACTGTCTGACCACCGTGAAAAATTATGAATTCAGGAATACATTGACAAAGTACAGACTCAGTGAGCACAGCCTAGCGATAGAAACCGGCCGCATCGGCAGACTTGGCTGCCCCGGGAAGAGAGGCTGTGCTCCCACTGCAGTCAACAACAAACTGAAACAGAGCTGCACTTCCTCACCCAATGTGAGAAATACAAAGAAATTAGAGAACAAAAAAACCATTAATATTATTGTTGCTGTTGTTATTATAATTGACTATTGCACTTTGGCAATATGTCATGCCAATAAAGCATTTTTAATTTAATTGAGAGAGAGAGAAAGCAGGTGCTCTATGCTGCCGGAAGCTTTGAGTTTAACTGAGTTCAGTTTAAATATGTGCACTAAACATTTGCTCCTCCATTACAAATGTGCACCTGCGGTCAGGTTCAGTTCCTGCGGTTGAATATGTTCTTCTGTATTTCCATGTGTCTCTGTGTGTATGAGTGTGTCTGCGTGTTGAGTGTGTGTGTCTGTGATGAGTGTGTCTCTGTGTGTCTCTGTGTGTATGAGTGTGTCTGCATGTTGAGTGTGTGTCTGTGATGAGTGTGTCTCTGTGTGTCTCTGTGTGTTGAGTGACTCAGTGTGTTGAGTGTGTTTCTGTGTGTTTTGAGTCTGTCTCTGTGTGCCTCAGTGTGTTGAGTGTGTCTCTGTGTGTTGAGTGACTCAGTGTGTTGAGTGTGTCTCTGTGTGTGTTGGTGTTCAGGTACGACCGTTCCCGCCCTGCTGAACAGCACGTCCA
>CM056399.1:15644224-15649224 GCA_029718625.1 Synaphobranchus kaupii
ATCACTGCTCCACAGCTGCTGCTCTGACCACTGCTCCTAACTGCTGCTCTGATCACTGCTCCACACTGCTGCTCTGACCACTGCTCCACACTGCTGCTCTGATCACTGCTCCACACTGCTGCTCTGATCACTGCTCCACATTGCTGGTCTAACCACTGCTCCAAACTGCTGCTCCGACCACTGCTCCACACTGCTGCTTTGATCACTGCTCCAAACTGCTGCTCTGACCACTGCTCCACACTGCTGCTCTAACCACTGCTCCACACTGCTGCTCTAACTACTGCTCCACACTGCTGCTCTGATCACTGCTCCACGCTACTGCTCTGTTCACTGCTCCACACTGGTGCTCTGATCACTGCTCCACACTGCTGCTGTAACCACTGCTCCACACTGCTGCTCTGACCACTGTTCCACACTGTTGCTCTGACCACTGCTCCACACTGCTGCTCTAACTACTGCTCCACACTGCTGCTCTGATCACTGCTACACACTGCTGCTCTGATCACTACTCCACGCTGCTGCTCTAACCACTGCTCCACACTGCTGCTCTGATCACTGCTGCACACTGGTGCTCTGATCACTGCTCCACGCTGCTGCTCTAACAACTGCTCCACACTGCTGCTCTAAACCAGTGCTCCACACTGCTGCTCTGACCAGTGCTCCACACTGCTGCTCTAACAACTGCTCCACGCTGCTGCTCTGGACCACTGCTCCACACTGCTGCTCTAACCACTGCTCCACACTGCTGCTCTAACCACTGCTCCACACTGCTGCTCTGATCACTGCTCCACACTGCTGCTCTGACCACTGCTCCACACTGCTGCTCTGATCACTGCTCCACACTGCTGCTCTAACCACTGCTCCACACTGCTGCTCTAACCACTGCTCCACACTGCCTGCTCTTTTCTCTCCAGCTGAATGTGGAGGAACTCGGGAGGAGATGGAGGATGGGTACTGAGTCCCGGTTTCCCAGGAAACTACCCTAGCAACAGTGACTGCACCTGGAGCATCTTCCTGCCCATGGGACATGGTGAGGGGGCGGAGCCTAAACTGAGAGGCCTCTGATTCGCTTATTATTGCTCTCATTGCAAAGTGCTGCCTGGCCCTGGTTCAGATGTGCAGTGAATCACCAGCCATGCTGATCAGGATTTTATCACCATCACAGAAACACACAAACACAGAAACACACAAACACACAAACACGCATTCATGCTCAATAGTCATTATTTAATATGAAATAAGTGTTCAAAATGTATATGTTGTTCCTTTATTTGAGAATGTAATTGAACTTCAGCATTAATGCAAGGTGTATCAGAATGTATCAGGTGCCGGGTCACTCACAGTGCTACAGAGTATGTCAGGTGCCGGGTCACTCACAGTGCTACAGAGTGTATCAGGTTCTGGGTCACTCACAGTGCTACAGAGTGTATCAGGTTCCAGGTCACTCACAGTGCTACAGAGTATATCAGGTTCCGGGTCACTCACAGTGCTACAGAGTGTATCAGGTGCCGGGTCACTCACAGTGCTACAGAGTGTATCAGGTTCTGGGTCACTCACAGTGCTACAGAGTGTATCAGGTTCCAGGTCACTCACAGTGCTACAGAGTGTATCAGGTGCCGGGTCACTCACAGTGCTACAGAGTGTATCAGGTTCCAGGTCACTCACAGTGCTACAGAGTATATCAGGTTCCAGGTCACTCACAGTGCTACAGAGTGTATCAGGTTCCAGGTCACTCGCAGTGCTACAGAGTGTATCAGGTTCCAGATCACTCACAGTGCTACAGAGTGTATCAGGTTCCAGGTCACTCGCAGTGCTACAGAGTGTATCAGGTTCCAGGTCACTCACAGTGCTACAGAGTGTATCAGGTTCCAGGTCACTCGCAGTGCTACAGAGTGTATCAGGTTCCAGGTCACTCACAGTGCTACAGAGTGTATCAGGTTCCAGGTCACTCGCAGTGCTACAGAGTGTATCAGGTTCTGGGTCCACTCACAGTGCTACAGAGTGTATCAGGTTCCAGGTCACTCACAGTGCTACAGAGTGTATCAGGTTCCAGGTCACTCACAGTGCTACAGAGTGTATCAGGTTCCAGGTCACTCGCAGTGCTACAGAGTGTATCAGGTTCCAGGTCACTCACAGTGCTACAGAGTGTATCAGGTTCCAGGTCACTCGCAGTGTACAGAGTATATCAGGTTCCAGGTCACTCACAGTGCTACAGAGTATATCAGGTTCCAGGTCACTCACAGTGCTACAGAGTATATCAGGTTCCAGGTCACTCACAGTGTACAGAGTATATCAGGTTCCAGGTCACTCACAGTGCTACAGAGTGTATCAGGTTCCAGGTCACTCACAGTGCTACAGAGTATATCAGGTTCCGGGTCACTCACAGTGCTACAGAGTGTATCAGGTTCCAGGTCACTCACAGTGCTACAGAGTATATCAGGTTCCGGGTCACTCACAGTGCTACAGAGTGTATCAGGGTGTTGCTCATCATTGTTTTTCCTGTTACCTGGCTCAGGTGCCCACCTGCACTTCCTCAACTTCTCCACCGAGGCCAACCACGACTTCCTGGAGATCCGCAACGGCCCTTTTGAGACCAGCTCCGTGATTGGCCGCTTCAGCGGGCAGGAAGTCCCCGACTCCCTCCTCACCACTTCCCATGAGACCACGGTGTACTTTCACAGCGACCACTCGCAAAACAGACCCGGCTTCCGGTTCAGATACCAGGGTGAGGGACTGCCCCAAAGGCTTTCAGCCTGAGCCTCAGTTTGAGAGATATAGCTGCTTTTTCTGCCTCTGTTTACTTATCTATGGCCTTCAGGTTCAGCCACACCTGTTACTGGCCTTTTTAAATTGCCCCTGAGGCAGGAAGTTGAAACTCTAGTCTCCAGTGTCTGCAAGCAATTTCGGCCTTATAAAATATACCTGTAGAAGTCAATCCTTGACTTAAATTAAGCACTTAAGTCCTAAAAGGAGCTCATAAAGAAGCAGATATTATTCTCCTCTAGGACCCGTTTGAGATCCCTGCCCTGAAGGAGCTCATAAAGTAGCAGATATTATGCTCCTCAAGGACCCCAGTTTGAGATCCCTGCCCTGATGGAGCTCGTAAAGTAGCAGATATTATGCTCCTCAAGGACCCCAGTTTGAGATCCCTGCCCTGAAGGAGCTCATAAAGTTGAAAACTTTTTAACCCTTCCTCATAGAAACCCTCCTCACACCACCTTTGTTAGATTTACCATGCTGCTGTTCACTGTCAGCGATTGGTCCACTTGTCTTTCCCTGGATTGACCTGATTGGTTGATTGGCTGCTTGGCTCCTTCCCACCAGCCTATGAGCTGCAGGAGTGCCCGGATCCGGAGCCGTTTGGGTACGGGGTGGTGGTGGGCTCTGGGTACAACGTGGGTCAGTCCGTCTCCTTCCAGTGCCACCCTGGGTACATGCTCACGGGCCACGCCCTCCTCACCTGCCAGCATGGGACCACACGCAGCTGGGACCATCCCTTCCCCAGGTGTGAAGGTATGACACGCCCCCATCCTCAGGTATGACATGCCCCCCAGAGAGTTAGCCTGTGGCTGGTACCATAAAGTGTTAGCCTGTGACTCGTGTCAGAGAACCTGTGTGCTGTCAGGACGCCACAAAAGGGCCTTAGATTGGGAGCGTAATCTCGCACTGCAGAAGAAAAGAGTCAGGCGGATAAAGGCAGTCTCTGTCAGCTGTCTACCCCCTTTCTGCTCTAAACCCCTCGTCTGCATTTTTGAAGAAACACAACCGATGTTGGTTAATGGATCTTGCCTTCTGAAATGACCCCTTTTAAAGTCCTTCAGAAAACCTTCTGTATCAAAAAAGCCATTTGAAGTAGGTCAAGGAGTGAGAGACAATAGTCACCAGTGAAAATGCCATCAGCGTATTTTAATATCCTGTGATATTTCACAACATGGCAGAGCTTCTCTCCCCTCTCTCTCTCTCTCTCTCTCTCTCTCTCTCTCTCTCTCTCTCTCTCTCTCTCTCTCTCTCTCTTGCTCATTTATTAACATTAATAATTTAATAATAGAAACCAGTTGTCTCCTGTTTCTCGTACTGTCTCCCAAAAATTATAATTAATAAAAAAAAAAAAAAGGGCTGTCATTTCAGCGATGCATTTTTATTGTAATTCCCACAGCAACCTGCGGGGGCAACGTCACCGCAGACGAGGGGGTCATCCTCTCTCCGGGGTTCCCCGAAGACTACCCCAGCCCGGCTGACTGCACCTGGCTGGTCACCGTGACAATGGGCATGGGGGTGCGGCTGAACGCCACCCTCCTCCAGGTGCACGGGCCCCATGATGTCATCACCGTGTGGTGAGGGGCGTGGTCTTTGTGTTCTTCTCTCTCCTCCTGGTTCTGTAGCATTCACCGAGATGGTTAGAGGGAGGGAGCCAAAGAGGCTGCTGGGAAATGTTTGCTCTTCTCCTTAGAGAAAGAGACTGATGAAGAAACCGAGAGAGAGAGAGAACAGAGACAGAAGGAGACGGAGAGAGAGATAAAGTGAGAGAAGGATAAGGAGGGAGGAGAAATGACCAGCATTAAATGAAGGTGGCAGTTGAAATCTGTATTAATTAAAGTATATTTATGTGACTTTTAAGTCTTTAGTGGTTCTTTATGAATAATATATGAGTCTTGAGTGGAGATCTTCAGAGCTAGAATCCCAGAATCAACGCCCCTAAATTACTCCCCAAAATCAACACCCCTAAATCACATTTATCCTGTCATGCAGACAGGTATGGCAGACACATGGCACCAGGGGAACAGGTAGATCAGATAAAAGAGATAGGACAGGTGAGGTATGTGGAACAGGTCCGATAGATAGAACAGGATGACAGATGGAACAGCTGTAACCAATAGAAGAGGTAGAACAGGTATAACAAGTGTAACAGGTAGAATAGATGTGACAGGTGTATTGGGTGTAACAGGTAGAAGAGGTATAGCAGGTGTAACAGATAGGATAGGTGTCACAGATAGAAGAGG
>CM056399.1:15654224-15664224 GCA_029718625.1 Synaphobranchus kaupii
TAGTAAGTGGAGTAAAACAGGTGTAGTTAGTGTAAAACAGGTGTAGTAAGAGTGGAGTAAATCAGGTGTAGTAAGTGTTTAAAACAGGCGTAGTAAGAGTGGAGTAAAGCAGGTGGAGTAAGTGTGTAAAACAGGTGTAGTAAGAGTGGAGTAAAGCAGGTGGAGTAAGTGTGTAAAACAGGTGTAGTAAGAGTGCAGTAAAGCAGGTGTAGTACATGTGTAAAACAGGTGTAGTAACAGTGTCGTCGGGTCAGAACACGCTGGTCCAACCCAGTGTTTCAGCGACTCTCCTGTGTGTCCTCCACAGGGGACATGGTGAGGTACCAATGCCTCCCTGGGTACCAGCTTACAGGGAACAACATCCTCACCTGCAGGCTGGGTACACACCTGGAGTTTGAGGGCCCGCCTCCTTCCTGTGAAGGTGAGTCATGTGTCTGTATTTTTGTGTGTGTGCTTGCATGTGCGTGTGCGTGTGCGTGTGTGTGTGTGTGTGTGTGTGTGCGTGCCTGTGTGCCTGTGTGTGTGTGTGTGTGTGTGTGTGTGTGTGTGTGTGTTGTGATAGTAAAATTGAGAGCTCATCAGAATTCAGCAATCTCCAGATGGCAGATGTTCCTTTTTATTCATGTTTCTGAGCCTCTGTTCACACATACCTCACCTTCCTCTCTCCCTCTCTCTCTCTATCCCTCTTTCCCTCTCTCTCTATCCCTCTTTCCCTCTCTCTCTATCCCTCTTTCCCTCTCTAAACTCCACTAAACTCTGTGTTTCTTCACACTTTCCTCCGTATAAGATGTGGAATCCCACGCAGCCAGAGCCTGCTGAGCTGAGGCTTTCCGCTCCACACCTCCTTCTCATTAATTTCTAATGTCTGAGCCACGCGAGCTTTTATTCTGCTAATGTCTGAGCCACGCAAGCTTTTATTCTGCTAATGTCTGAGCCACGCAAGCTTTTATTCTGCTAATGCCGATGTAATGCTGAATTTTCCCTGGTTCTCCCACTGCCATTTACTCCATTTATGTTTATTAAAAACCAACATGGCGCAGAAGAAATGTTCTACTCTTTCTGGGCATTGAGTATTGTGTGTGTGTGTGTGTGTGTGTGTGTGTGTGTGTGTGTGTCTAGGATAGAGTCTGGTGCGTGTGTGTGTGTGTGTGTGTGTGTGTGTGTGCGCACCCATGCGTGTTATGTGTGTGTTGTTTTTGGAAACGGACACGGTCAGACAGGTTGAGCAGAGGTGTGTAATTTCACACTGATGGTGCAGAACAGCATCGTTTGCAAAGGCACTTTTCAGACACCTGGATTTAAATTGAAGTCTGGTCATGTTTACCAACATTGTAGGTGTTAAAAAAAAATCAATTTTCAGAATTTTCCATTAGAACTCTCAAGAGAACAAATTCATAGCTGGTCCAGAAATATGTAGGCTGGCATGTAATGGGAGAGTATAGGGAATAATCGCATTGGGTAAGAGGCTGTTCACTGTTTGGGTTCAGGAAGGACATTGTAGAAATGCAGAGTCCACTATTATTACCTGGCCTAGAGAAAGGGCTGCTGATGAGACAGGATATGATTACACGCTTGCGGTGCTGTCCGTGGTGCTGACAGAGACAGAGGCTGAACTGGTGGAGCTGTGGTTGGAGCTGTCTCAAGGTGTGGTGCAGGGCGTAGATCTGGGTGTGGTTAAGGGCGTGGCCCTGGGTGTGGTTCTGTGTGTGGTTCAGGGTGTGGGCTGGGCGATAAAACGATGTTGATAATTTCTGCGATAAAATTTGCCACGATAACGATGATAAACGTATGAGGTATATTTTCGATAAAACTATAATTTGTGTCCGTTTCTTCTACTTATCCAAATACAACACAAACAGCCAATCAGAACTAGACTTGCACGTTGCTGATGCGCCACCCACTCAAAACAACGCTACTCAGGGTGCCCACGTGTGTTTAGCTGACATAGGAATGAGTCACCGGCGAAATCTACCGAAAATGGTAGTTAGTAGGCGTTGGTTGACGTTAACTTTTTCAACGTTATACAGAAATAATTAATATATTGGATCAACGTTAGATGTACAATAACAAATAAAGCGTCAACATCAGGTGCACCTACCTTGCAAACCGCCAGTACGGCTGAAAGTTATATTTCTCCTAGCTTGCGCTCTTATTGGTAACAGAACCATGAAGGTAATACAGTTAACTTCGCTAACGCTAGCTGTCATAACTGCCTACACCTGCTGCAGACAGCCCTTCTGAAGCCAGAAAAAAATCTCCCTAACTTTTCCTACTGTTCATGTACTTACTGTTCATAGTAAATAAAGAAACGTGGACGGGCAGTTATGAATGCGATAAAGCTTAAGATTGACTCAAACCTTCATGTCATTGTATAAGTTGACTTACTCACGGCCAGGCGGCTGCTGGGTCTGAATGCTTATTTCATTATGAAATAATCAAGGCAGATAAATCTGTGCTTAGGGCCTATATATAAGAGAATTTCTGCATATTTTCCCATGTTTTGCCTTGTTGAAGCATTTTATTACTGGATGTAAAGACATTTTGGTTCAGTTTTATGCTTATGTCAATTTGTTGTTTCTAAAAAAAAAATAAAAATAAAAATTTTATATTTTAAACCATCATGAACCTTCTGGTTTCTTCTGGGTTCAGTCACAAGCGTAATAATCTTCAAAGTTTAAATGGAGTATTAAGTGTATATCATGATAATTATCGATATCGAGCAATATAAAAAATATTATTGCGATACACTTTTTTGCCATATCGCCCAGCCCTAGGTTCAGGGCGTAGGTTTAGGGTCTGGCTCTGGGTGTGGTTAAGGGTGTGGTTAAGGGTGTGGTTTACGGTGTGGATCAGGGCCAGCCTGGTCTCACTCCCAAGTCGTCACATAGCTACGCTTGGGCAGCTCCTACGGCGTCATCCTTTAGACGCAGAAGGAGGCCTTTTGCGTCATTATTTGACGCACTCGTCTCGAATTTACGAATCCTACTATGGCGAAGGCTTTGCTCATGATAACCGACTGCGAGCATGCCCGCTCAGTCTTCGCCGTGTCCGCGGAGATCTTTCTGAGTTCGTGATTCCCGTACCCCACCCCCAACCCCTAAACATAACCTCACAGGAGTTCATGTAACTCGGGCTCATGCCCGAACTGTTAAGATAGTGGGCGAGCCCGACCACAAGAGTTCACGTAACTCTCTACCAGATGAAGAAAAAATAAAAATAAAAAAGCATAATATTGAAGTGCCACAACCAAAGACAAATTATGTGGCCACAACCGTCAATATACGACGCAAAAGGCTGCGTCTATATACGACGCAAAAGGCTACCTTTGGCGTCACATAGCGACGCTTGGGCAGAAGCGTCGCTATGTGACGAGTCCGCGTGAGACCACGTTGTCAGGGCATAGTTAACGGTGTGGCTCTGGGTCTGGTTTAGGGTGTGGTTAAGGGCGTGGTTATGGGAGTGGTTTAGGTTGTGGTGCCTCACAAGGAGTGTTGAGTGAAGACACACAATAGGGAGCTGTCTGGGGTTCAAATTCTTCCCCCTACACATGGTTCAGAGTGCTCAATTCCCAGAGTCTCATAAGCTTTACCCATCTACCCCTCTGAGTCCTGCCTGTCACATGACCCTGTCCACTCAGATGTCACAGATGTTACAGAGACAGTATCCACTTACCTCCATATGAACAGACAGACGGACAGCACTGTGGTGGAGGAGGAGGCTTGTTAGAGCGTTGGCTAGCTCAAGGTCACCCCGCTGAGAGACTAATGCACAGGGTGTGTGGCTGTGCTCACTGCACAGTGTGTGCTCATTGGCTGGAGGGATGTCTGTCTGTGATCTAATTATGTCCTTTCACTTCACATTACTTACCAGTTCAACAATGGCCTTATTCCAGAATACCTTGCATCACTACCCTTTCACACTTATAAGTACAGCCTTACAGGGACAGTCTTAATCCTGAGTGCACACTACATCTCCCTTAGTCTTACTGTCCTAACCCTGAGTGCACACTACATCTCCCTTAGTCTAAATGTGCTAATCCTGAGTGCACACTACATCTCCCTTAGTCTTACTGCCCTAACCCTGAGTGCACACTACATCTCCCTCAATCTTATTGTCCTAATCCTGAGTGCACACTACATCTTCCTTGGTCTTACTGCCCTAATCCTGTGTGCACACTACATCTCCCTTAGTTTTACTGCCCTAACCTTGAGTGCACACTACATCTCCCTTAGTCTTACTGTCCTAACCCTGAGTGCACACTACATCTCCCTTAGTCTTACTGTCCTAACCCTGAGTGCACACTACATCTCCATTAGTCTTACTGTCCTAACCCTGAGTGCACACTACATCTCCCTTAGTCTTACTGCCCTAACCCTGAGTGCACACTACATCTCCCTTAGTCTTACTGTTTTAACCCTGAGTGCACACTACATCTCCCTTAGTCTTACTGTTTTAACCCTGAGTGCACACTACATCTCCCTTAGTCTTACTGTTTTAACCCCGAGTGCACACTACATCTCCCTTAGTCTTACTGTTTTAACCCCGAGTGCACACTACATCTCCCTTAGTCTTACTGTTTTAACCCCAAGTGCACACTGTGTGTCCGTCACTGTGTATGTGACGCTGTGTTTCTGACCGCTCCAGTACCGTGTCCGGCGGGGGAGGTTCTGACAGACTCTACAGGTGTGATACTGAGCCAGCCACCGGGCGTGGCCACCCCACACTTCCACACCTGCTCCTGGGTTCTACAGGTGGAGTTTGGCTACAACATCTCCCTGGACGTTCAGCTGTTCCACACCAGCCACCAGGTGGATGAGATGGAGATCTTTGATGGTGAGTCACGCGATCCCTGGCAGGACCATAACAAGGAAGTGTCCACATCATTACATTCATTTAGCAGACGCTTTTATCCAAAGCGACGTACAGTAAGTGCATACAGAGACATCATCAAGATCACTACAGAACAGAAAAGACAAAGCACATCCTTCCCATAATGTAGCAGCTATCCCTAGTAATGAACGTTGACTGTAGTTCACAGTAAGCTGTGGGTAAATCAGCAATACTACACTTCTATTCTAAATACTAGTATAAACTATAATAAACAGACAGGAAAACACAGGGAACTAGTAAACAGGGAACTGATATTCCTAGGTGAGGATATCAGTCAAGGTGGAGTCTGAAGAGGTGTGTCTTCAGGCCTCGACGGAATGCAGGCAGGGTTGGAGTAGAACGTAGGGGAATGGGAAGTTAATTCCACCACTGAGGAGCTAATGTGGAAAAACTCCGCAGTCGGGACAAGCGAGAGCCTTTGACACGGAGGGGGGGAAGTGCCAGTCGCCCTGCTGTAGAAGAGCGAAGTGGTCGAGCAGGAACATAGTTCTGGATTAAGTCCTGCATCATTACAGTACTACTGTGTATGAACACGTATACCACAAGGTATACATCTTACAATACTTATGCAACAACCCACCATGTGATAGCACAAATGACACCAGCGTTATGTCCTCATTTGTTTAAGTAATTTGATGATATGGGTTATGACAAATCTTATTCACAACACTTCTTAGTTTTTGCAAGTTGATACAAGTGCTTATGAAACACTTGTTTATGCAGTGTTTATGAAGGCTATATAGCTTATGTACAGAAGAAGTCCAGGTCTTCCGTGCGTGCGTGCGTGCGTGCGTGCGTGCGTGCGTGCGTGCGTGCGCGCGCGCCTCTATGTAGCTTGCGTTTGGCTCCCGTGTTAACTTGAGTGAGTGATGCATAGAGAGACAGGTAAATGAATAAATAGATATGTTGTTAGGCAGAATGGATGTGATGACTGTTGCAAGGTATCACCAGCAGATCATAGCACATTGTGTACAATTGATCACAGCGCACACGCGACCAGCGATTGGCTCAGAGGTCGCAGGGTGCACGTGATTGGCTGAGATTGTGCTCCTGTGTCCTGTAGGCCCCTCCCGCCAGAGTCCGCTGCTCGCCACGCTGAGCGGGAACTACTCCGCTCCCCTCAGCATCTCCAGCTCCACCAATAGCGTGCTGCTCCACTGGACCTCAGACCACGCCTCCGGCCACAAGGCCTTCCGGATCCTCTACTCAGGTCAGCAGCCGCCTGTGACATCACAATGGCACCCCATGTTAAGCAAATTAGGACATCAAACCTGCTCCTTCCCCATTCAAAGCCTTAGACGTGAGCTAATATCACACATACCTATAATAGACTAACATCACGCATACCTATAGACCCACCGGATACTGGAGACTCATCAGATCTTTTGGCTCCTCTGTTGCTTCTATCTTGCCTGCTTCCGTGCTGCGGGAGATTCTGGTTGATGGCCATTTACTGGTTAAAAAGCACTCTCCTTGGTCATGGCCTCAAATTCAAAGTTTAAAGTCTGACTGATTCATGTCCCTAAATAGCTAGTGCTTGGTCTGCTGAAGCAGGCGATGTACTCTCCTTTTACCTTAATATATTAGGGTGATGGTATTTTATGGATTTAGGTTATATTTTTATGGTCTCATGTTTCTCTTCGCGCTTGTTATGCATTGCACTTATTTCTTCACGTCGGCATAGTTACCTTGCTGTTAACTAGTTCTTTAGTCACATTGTATTTTAAACACTGGTGTGGGCATGTTGTTAGCCAGGTATGACACTATTGCTCATATTAATCATTCGAAGGCATTCATGTTTCCTTTATGAATGGAATTTAGTTGTTAATGTAGTGTCATTATGATGTCATAATGAGGTGGTGATGTCAGGACCTCCACCCTTTTCCTTTGTGAGATTATTTTTTTAACTTATAGACCGGTTTCTAAGCAACGTCACAGTGGAGGTGCACACGCAACAATGGGGCAGAATATTCAATATCGCAAAAGAAATCAACTTCAGCTTGTAATTGCAGAAGCTGAAATGGATGATGAAGGACACTTGTTTGACATGGAATATCTTAGTTACATCAACACTGAGCTAGCTAAGCAGTTTGGTGTAAATATGTGTAATATGTATTCAATTTAGTAAGTGTCCTGGTGTTATGCTGGCTCCCATCTCATCATATAAATTAGGCACTCAGTTGAATGAAGACAGCTTTGACCGTATAGCTGCAGTTTTGAAGCTAATTGAGTAGGTGGCTAGCTAGCCATCCATGACAGAAAACATACTGTGGGACTGTTTTGACCCAAGATCAAAATATGCTTTAATAAGTTATGCAAGTGACAGCAAACCTAGCATAACGCTGGCTTGCTCTTATTATGAATTGGGATTCCCCGCTGGCGAAGCTAATTGGCAAGCTAGCTATAACAATGTAGAAATGGACGCGTACCATTTTAGCGAGCCTGAGATATAAAAATTAACATTCAAAGGTCTTGCTGGTAATTGTGTTCATGTTGTCAAGACACAGGTTAATATTGATCATGGGGATGCTGTTATATGTATAGATATGCTAGCTTAGAACAAAACAAGTTACAGAACAGTTGTAATAAGACTAACACTAGATATAATTTGGATAGCTTTGCCAAGATGAAAGTGAACCAGAAACAGAATGAGATGCATTTAGTATGTTAAATGGTTGAAGATGGACTCAGCCGCATTGTGATAGCACCTTTCCCCCCAGGGCTGCACACGCATCCTCTTTTGTTTACAAACAGGAAATGGCTCTATGAATAAATCAAGAAAGAAATGCATGTGTATTTCTGCAAGGCTGATATCCCTCATATCCGCCACGGGCTACATCATTCCTCATATCCGCCATCATTTTGTTATCGCAGAAACCGTTCCTTCCTTTAAAGCTCCCTGATTTACACACAAATGGAGGAAGTGTAGAACATACTTACGTTTCCACTTCCTGTTGGCGTAAGTGGTGCTTCCTGTGGCAGGCTGTCCTGACATGACTTGAGACGATATGAGTTGAGAACCCTGGAGCGGTCCCGGCTCCATCAATCACAGAGAGGGACATCGGTTCCGCTGCTCCCTGGATAGTCCCCAGACTTTTAATTTTTATGGAGATATAATGTGTTCTCGCTGATGAGATATAATGTAGCTCGGGTTGATGAGTAATGTGGTCAGGATAGATCGGCTCCCATGGGGGAGAGAGACTTTTTCAGCGTCGCGCGACGCCTCCGTGCAGCGCCGATATCAACCCCCGGCGGCATCGCGCCGTTCATAAATCCAATGAAGATGCCATTCGCCGTCACCACCGTGAAGACGAAACTCCGCTTCGCCCATTCCGTTCTACATGAGTCTGCCGTTTAATTACCGCAGACCAACACAAATGAAATGATATCCACTGATATAATTTGCCTGATTCATCACCGCTAACATTTCTAATCTTAATATTAAATCTACAATTATGGGTCTAATTTCACAGTGATAATGGGCGAGCTACATTATACTCGTGTTTTGATACAAACCCATTTGTCTGGAACAGGAGTTTTGGGGTTTATGTAATTACAGGGGTCCTCTGCCCTCAACATAATCCTGATCTAAACCCCTTCATGAAAATTGGAAGCCCTAAAGCCCATAACTTCACCCCGACTCTAAATCTAACAATCCTACATGGTCGTTAAACAGCACTTGTAACAATATAGCTTAGTTATATTCAGTCAGTTCAGGTATCATTATTTTGGGAAATGAAGCTTAGATTACTGCTGAAAGGCTTGAAGAAGAGCAGAGCTGCTTCTGGTTTGTAAGAAATCCTCCAACAGGTGTAATACTAAGAGGCCAAACCCCCCCCCCCCCCCAACCTTCAAATTATCAATTAAAGGGCTGGGAGGGTATCTGTTAAGGCTCTGTTCCAGTGTGTGGATGGGCTCCATGGTCTGGAATCTGTTAAGGCTCTGTTGCAGTGTGTGGATGGGCCCCATGGTCTGGTATCTGTTAAGGCTCTGTTCCAGTGTGTGGATGGACCACATGGTCTGGTATCTGTTAAGGCTCTGTTCCAGTGTGTGGCTGGGCCCAACAGTCTGGTATCTGTTAAGGCTCTGTTCCAGTGTGTGGATGGGCCCCATGGTCTGGTATCTGTTAAGGCTCTGTTCCAGTGTGTGGATGGGCCCCATGGTCTGGTATCTGTTAAGGCTCTGTTCCAGTGTGTGGATGGGCCCCATGGTCTGGTCTCTGTTAAGGCTCTGTTCCAGTGTGTGGATGGGTCCATGGTCTGGTATCTGTTAAGGCTCTGTTCCAGTGTGTGGATGGGCCCCACGGTCTGGTATCTGTTAAGGCTCTGTTCCAGTGTGTGGATGGACCACATGGTCTGGTATCTGTTAAGGCTCTGTTCCAGTGTGTGGCTGGGCCCAACAGTCTGTATCTGTTAAGGCTCTGTTCCAGTGTGTGGATGGGCCCCATGGTCTGGTATCTGTTAAGGCTCTGTTCCAGTGTGTGGATGGGCCCCATGGTCTGGTATCTGTTAAGGCTCTGTTCTAGTGTGTGGATGGGCCCCATGGTCTGGTATCTGTTAAGGCTCTGTTCCAGTGTGTGTGGATGGGCCCCATGGTCTGGTATCTGCTAAGGCACTGTTCCAGTGTGTGGATGGGCCCCATGGTCTGGTATCTGTTAAGGCTCTGTTCCAGTGTGTGGATGGGCCCCATGGTCTGGTATCTGTTAAGGCTCTGTTCCAGTGTGTGGATGGGCCCCATGGTCTGGTATCTGTTAAGGCTCTGTTCCAGTGTGTGGATGGGCCCCATGGTCTGGTATCTGTTAAGGCTCTGTTCCAGTGTGTGGATGGGCCCCACTGTCCTGTATTGAATCCATTGCACTCTCTCAGCTTGACAAATTGGTCTATTAAGTGTGTATTACTCACACAGTTTATCTGCACTGAAAAGGGATGCAATCATTTATTGGCAAGTGAAAGTTTTTTTTTTCTCACTTGTCAGTAAATTATTGCAAAGTTTGTATTTTGAGAGTGGTCCCATCTCTACTCATTGTGCAGCGGTTGCAGCAGTGAGTGTGCTGGTGAATGCGGTTGGTCGTTTCCAAATTGGAAGAAATAGAGGATTAAGCAGGAAAAAT
>CM056399.1:15669224-15691724 GCA_029718625.1 Synaphobranchus kaupii
ATCCCGTCTAAAAAACCAGCGGCGTTCTAGTGGGCTATTATCAAATGTGCGACCCTACTTATTGGTTTACAGCAGTGGTCCCCAACCCGGTTCCTGGACATCTACCGTCCTGTAGGTTTTCACTCCAACCCTAACAAAGCACACCTCATTCAACAGCTAGAGATCTACCGTCCTGTAGGTTTTCACTCCAACCCTAACAAAGCACACCTCATTCAACAGCTAGAGATCTACCGTCCTGTAGGGTTTCACTCCAACCCTAACAATGCACACCTCATTCAACAGCTAGAGATCTACCGTCTTGTAGGTTTCACTCCAACCCTAACAATGCACACCTCATTCAACAGCTAGAGATCTACCGTCCTGTAGGGTTTCACTCCAACCCTAACAATGCACACCTCATTCAACAGCTAGAGATCTACCGTCCTGTAGGTTTCACTCCAACCCTAACAGAGCACACCTCATTCAACAGCTAGAGATCTACCGTCCTGTAGGTTTTCACTCCAACCCTAACAATGCACACCTCATTCAACAGCTAGAGATCTACCGTCCTGTAGGTTTCACTCCAACCCTAACAGAGCACACCTCATTCAACAGCTAGAGATCTACCGTCCTGTAGGTTTTCACTCCAACCCTAACAATGCACACCTCATTCAACAGCTAGAGATCTACCGTCCTGTAGGTTTTCACTCCAACCCTAACAAAGCACACCTCATTCAACAGCTAGAGATCTACCGTCCTGTAGGTTTTCACTCCAACCCTAACAATGCACACCTCATTCAACAGCTAGAGATCTACCGTCCTGTAGGTTTACACTCCAGCCCTAACAAAGCACACCTCATTCAACAGCTAGAGATCTACCGTCCTGTAGGTTTACACTCCAACCCTAACAAAGCACACCTCATTCAACAGCTAGAGATCTACCGTCCTGTAGGTTTTCACTCCAACCCTAACAAAGCACACCTCATTCAACAGCTAGAGATCTACCGTCCTGTAGGTTTTCACTCCAGCCCTAACAAAGCACACCTCATTCAACAGCTAGAGATCTACCGTCCTGTAGGTTTTCACTCCAACCCTAACAAAGCACACCTCATTCAACAGCTAGAGATCTACCGTCCTGTAGGATTTCACTCCAGCCCTAATAAAGTACACGTCGTTCAACAGCTAGAGATCTCGTTGAGCTGCTAGTTAGTAGAATCAAGTGTGCGAAATTAGGGTTGAAATGAAAACCTACAGGACGGTA
The DNA here is from genome assembly GCA_029718625.1 of Synaphobranchus kaupii. NCBI lineage: Eukaryota > Metazoa > Chordata > Actinopteri > Anguilliformes > Synaphobranchidae > Synaphobranchus > Synaphobranchus kaupii. Next base: position 15,670,465 of record CM056399.1, read on the forward strand.
GATCTCCAGGAACAGGGTTGGGTACCACTGGTTTACAGGGTACCGGCATCCATATGCCATATAAAACTATCTTTCAGCATCATGGCATTGTCCACTAGCCTACTATTGGCTGAGATTCTTGAATATCAATAAGACTGTTTTTCAAAGACGTTTTATTAATAATAGCAACATATTTTCTGTACAAAATTATGGCTTCTTTGGAACTTTGGACATCTAAACAAAGGCTATAGGGCTATTCGGCCTACCTGAACTGTGAGAAGTATTAACGCTGGCTATACAGGCAAACGGCCAGTGTTTAAGGAAAAGGACTATACCCGCCACCTTCAAAAAAAATAATGCCTACACATTTTTACCTTCTTCTTTGAAATGTCGTGGGTTTCGGCAATGAATGTGCAAAACTGAGGAATAATACAGTAACGTGTGTCATGCAGAAATTTCTCACGTTTATAACAAGCCAATAAAAAAATAAAACCTAAATAAAAATCTAGGTTTTTGCTGAAAGAACTGAGAATGTGAGTAATAGGCCTACATTATATAGCCTAAGCAAATGTTATGGCATAAATACAATAACTTAATATGATGGCATAAATACAATATCTCCATCAAGACACATCTGCAAATATACGCTAGCCTACCGTTGTGAAATGAGGGACGTTTAGCCGTAGGCTACGAGTTGGTAAGAAAAGCGAAGGTATCTAATATACTTGCAACTTGGTCTACGAATTCCAGCTCATTTTGTAATTATAGCTGGGCTATATTTCTGCAGAATACGATGTCCTGGAATAACAAAACTATGGGTTTGCGTTCATTATTAGGCTACCCTTTGTCCCTAACCACGGTTGCCCCCTAGTGGTAGCCTAGTCACTGACGTTGCAATTAGTAGCCTGAAATTAATTTTCAACTTAAAAAAAAACAGACATTTTGCCTCATTAGTATTAAGTTTCTCAAAATTCTTCCATACGTTGCTTGACATGATTTTTCTCTCCACGTTTGGAGCAGTTATATTTCCTGTGCTGCGCTAGCAAATTTCACGTGCTCTAAAGTGCAATCAGGTAACGAGTTTTCGCTTTCGTAAATAAGCAGTCATGAGTGCCCGTCGGTTTTTTCAAATGGTTGATGCTGCATTTTGGAAATAAACTTCATATATTGATTATTTTATTGTACTTAATTAGGCCAAATATAATGCAAGAGTTATTTATTTGCATTGCCCATGTTAAATTTCCCGGTTTCCCGACGTCACTCCCGGTAGGTAACGGGAAGGAATTGGAAATTGAAGGAAATACCGGGATCTCGGGAACTAGGATTAATCACTAATCACTAGCGCACACACACACACACACACACACACACAAACACACACACTCACACACACACACACACACACACACACACACAAAATAGGGCACTTCAGCTCCGGCTCATGGAATGGCTCTGCTCTGACCTCTGACCTCTTGCCTTTCAGTGGTGACGTGCCCTGACATTGGCCTGTCCTCAGTGCACTATGGGAGATGGAGGCTGATCTACGGCACCCACAATCAGTTCAGTGCGGCGATGATGCTGACCTGTGACCCTGGATACTACTACAGGGGTCAGAGGGTTATCCGTTGCCAAGCCAACGGGACATGGGATTACCCCAACCCTAGGCCTTCCTGTAACAGTGAGTACATATAGTCAGCTTCTCATTGGCTGGCCTGTAACAGCACATTCACATAGTCAGGTGCTCATTGGCTATAACAGTCAGGATATGCAGATTATGACCTTCTCATTGGCTGGACTAACTCCAGCAGCTCACCTGCTCTTCTGTGCCGCACAATGTTTACAGTCTGCTGGTGATGTCAGTACTGGTAATATAATCTCAAGACTAGCCCAGGGATTTCTGTTTTCTGCGGGTAATATAATCTCAGAGACTAGTCCAGGGGTGTCTGCGTTGACAGAATACACACAGAATACAAATGTTTTTTTCTGGTTGCCTGATATTAAACAAATAATGCTGTATTTATTGATGTGTGCATTATGGGGGCGGAGGGGTTGCTGTAAACGGCGAAGAGGCTGAATTGTTACGAGGCTTTGGTAGGGAAGATGCGTTTTGTGTTTGGGTATCTGGCTGTGAAAACACGGTTATGAGTTTTGGGAATTTGTTGAAGCTGAAGTGTTTGGGGTTTTATCAATATGTTCTTGATTTTTTTTGTTGATGCTGAGTTGTTTTTTGTTTGTTGAAGCTGAGTTGTTTTTTGTTTGTTGAAGCTGAGGTGATGAGACTCTTTGTTGAAGTGGCTGTTTTCCAGTTTGGTCATGGCTGCCTTGTTTTGACTCTATGGCACAGTTGTCTCCTGCGGGATTCTGGGAAATCCAGTCAATGGGAATAAGATTGGGACTCTGACAGTGTGTGGAGCCACTGCCATCTTCTCCTGCAATACCGGCTACACCCTGGTGGGGGCGCAGGTGCGAGAGTGCCTGTCCAATGGCCTGTGGAGTGGAAGCCCAGCCCGGTGCCTCGGTATGTCTGATTCAATCTGATATGATCCTCTGTGATCCAGGTTGATCTCGTCTGATCCGGTTTGATCCGGATCAGCTGACAGCATGACTGTACTCTTCAAGGTGGCCCTGTACTGATACACAACTTCTTTGTATTTTTCCCTCTGTGTGTGTGTGTGTGTGTGTGTTCTCAGCGGGTCACTGTGGTCCTCCGGAGCCTCTGGTGAACGGGCAGGTTTTGGGGGAGAACTATAATTACCGGGGCAGTGCGGTGTACCAGTGTAACCCCGGGTTCCGGCTGATCGGCGTGTCCGTGCGGATCTGTGAGCAGCAACATCGCTGGTCCGGCAGAGCGCCCGTGTGTGTCCGTGAGTACACCTGTCTGCTGATCTCACCTGAAGCAGAACTCCACATGTTAGCCTCTCTCTGTCCCACCTGATCTCACCTGAGACAGAACTCTACACGTATCTGTCCCACCTGATCTCACCTGAGACAGAACTCCACACGTTAGCCTCTCTCTGTCCCACCTGATCTCACCTATACCCTCTGGGTCTCCCCGTTCCGTCTCAATTCTCCTGTCCCCTCCCTGAAGCTGATACCCAATAGGTCAGAAGCTTTAAGATTGTTTGGTCTCCTTGGGAACAGTCAGCCCTTCTCTCTTTCTGTTGAATTCATTTTAGTTAAAAATTGATCTTTTTTGGTTTTTCAATGTGAAATTTAGCTTAATGTTTTAAATATGTAATGCATGGCACCAAATCAGCAGCATTGAGACGAGTAAATCTGCTAGCATTGAGACGGGTAACTCTGCTAGCATTGAAACGGGTAAATCTGCTAGCATTGAGACGGGTAACTGCTAACATTGAGACGGGTAACTCTGCTAGCATTGAGACGGGTAACTCTGCTAGCATTGAGACGGGTAACTCTGCTAGCATTGAGACGGGTAACTCTGCTAGCATTGAGACGGGTAACTCTGCTAGCATTGAGACGGGTAACTCTGCTAGCATTGAGACGGGTAACTCTGCTAGCATTGAGACGGGTAACTGCTAGCATTGAGACGGGTAACTGCTAGCATTGAGACGGGTAAATCTGCTAGTATTGAGACGGGTAACTGCTAGCATTGAGACGGGTAACTCTGCTAGCATTGAGACGGGTAACTCTGCTAGCATTGAGACGGGTAACTGCTAGCATTGAGACGGGTAACTGCTAGCATTGAGACGGGTAACTCTGCTAGCATTGAGACGGGTAACTCTGCTAGCATTGAGACGGATAACTCTGCTAGCATTGAGACGGGTAACTCTGCTAGCATTGAGACGGGTAACTCTGCTAGCATTGAGACGGGTAACTCTGCTAGCATTGAGACGGGTAACTCTGCTAGCATTGAGACGGGTAACTCTGCTAGCATTGAGACAGGTAACTCTGCTAGCATTGTCTTAGCATGGGACGCAACTGCCTGCTTCTCTGACTTTATTTTTCAAACGCAGCTTCACTAATGAACATTGCAGAGTTTAATTTGTACTTCCGGCGCAGCTTGTTTTGCAGAAGTGGCTGTACATATTGCCTTAATTACCCCGGACGGAGCACGTTTCTATCAGAGGGCTAATTACACCGACAAACAGCCGTCTGTTTTTAAAGGCTTTATAAAAGTTTTGTCCTTGATGTTAAGCTGTTTTGTGAATGTGCATTAATCTTCCCCTCTGTGTCCCTCGTTCTGGGAGCGCTGATGTATAAAAAATAACCAAACGCTTCTGAATTCACATCACGTCTCGTTCACACTTCCATTGTCTCAGAACTGCATCTCTCACTGTGCTGCTTTTATCTCTCTCTCTCTCTCTCTCTCTCTGTCTCTGTCTCTCTCCCTCTCTCTTTCTCTCTGTTTATGAAAATCAACTCACCTAAAATGTGCTGTGTGTCCACATTAAATTGAATGTGAGTGTTACTGTGGTTACTTCACCTCAGTGACCCCAGCTATGCAGACACTGTCCGGGTTATGAAACGACAAGCCAGGATATGAATTTCATCTTGTAAGGGTGATAAGAATTTGCAATAATTTACTTTTTCCATCAGCTCTGGCATTTTTCCAGTTTAGAGGGTGATGTATTATTAATATCGGACATTATTTATTTGTGCTCTTACGTTGACTCTTCAGGATAATCTCTTTGCAACTCTGAAGATTAAGACCTGGCTCTTTACACTCATTCTCCTTCAGAACTTGAATCAATGTAGTTTTCTCACATTTAGAGTCTGCCTCCCTCAGCTTCCTGAGGATTTATGTTTTATTAAAAGTGATAGTTCTCCCTGTGTTGAAGTTTTCACATTCCACCTCCATACTTGTGAAGCATTGATTTTTCTCTCAGGCGGGTTAAACTGGTTTAAACTGGTTCCAGTTGGGCTTCCCCTCATTGTGTATTGTTGCTGAGAGTCTGGTGTTGGCATCTGGGAGCCGTGCATAAGAATATGTGCATGAAAGATGCATTTTGAAGAGAATGGTTGCTTTAAGGTTTAGAGATCTTTTCCTCCTAGTAGTCATACTCTGCTTTCTGAATCTATGCCCCCCCCCCCCTCTCCTGTACGGCCCAGCTATGTTTATACTGTTATATCTCTATGTGCGTTTCTGTGCAGCCATTACCTGTGGTCACCCGGGCAACCCCACCAACGGCATGACCCATGGCGCCAAGTTCAACCTCAACGACATTGTTCAGTTTGTCTGCAACACTGGCTACAGCCTGGAGGGGGCGCTCAAGTCCCACTGCCAGCCCAACGGCCAATGGAGCAACACCCTGCCCACGTGCAAAAGTGAGTTTGTGTGCGTGTGTGTTCATGTGTGTGTGTGTATGTGTGTGGGAGCTTGGTGTATGTGTGTGTGTGCGTGTGTGTGTGTGTGTGTGTATGTGTGTGGGAGCTTGATGTATGTGTGTGTGTGTGTGTGTGTGTGAACATCATAAAGCAATCAGTTTGTAAGGAAGGCTTTCTGTGCTCTCCTGTAGATAAGTGATAAGTCTTATGTGGCCTTTAGAGAAATTGAAAAGGAGATCTTAAGACTTGAAATTAATGATTTAATTAATAAGTTATAACTGCAGGTCGCAAGGTTGGCAGATTGGATGGGCTGTAACATTTAAGCATGACAAGCCTATCACATCTGCATCGCCATGGTGACCCATTCTCTGAGAGTGAGGCCACTCTATCAGGTGGAGACGTGCTTTTGGAAGGATAGGTCCTGGATAACCTGGGCTGATCTTCCGGAGGGGAATAATGGCGCTTTATCTCCCAGTGAAAGGCTGTTGCTGACAGATCTCTGCATGCGCAGTGTGGTCTACATGCACAGTGTGGTCTACATGCACAGTGTGGTCTGCATGCACAATGTGGTCTACATGCACAGTGTGGTCTGCATGCACAGTGTGGTCTACATGCACAGTGTGGTCTGCATGCACAGTGTTGCACAGTGTGGTCTGCATGCACAGTGTGGTCTGCATGCACAGTGTGGTCTGCATGCACAGTGTGGTCTGCATGCACAGCGTGGTCTGCATGCACAGTGTGGTCTGCATGCACAGTGTGGTCTGCATGCACAGGGTGGTCTGCATGCACAGTGTGGTCTACATGCACAGCGTGGTCTGCATTCACAGTGTGGTCTACATGCACAGTGTGGTCTGCATGCACAGTGTGGTCTGCATGCACAGTGTGGTCTGCATGCACAGGGTGGGGGGAGGGGTTTGGTTGGCAGGATTCTCGCGTCTGACTCGTGTTGAGGGACCACAGGGATAAGGGGGGGGGGGGGGGGGGAATGCAGTGATGCTCAAATGTGGCCCTATGAAATAATCAACCCATAGGCCAGTGGAGGATGGGCATCCCCCCAATTGTCGGGTTCCTCTCAAGATTTCTTCCCATCGGGGAGTTTTTTCTCGTCACAGTATGAGGGTTTTCTCTCCCTACTAGAGAGTTTTTACCTCTGCTATCTGGGGGCTTAGAGCTGGCATTTCCCATTTCCCCTTTCCTCCCCTTTCTGTTCTGAAAGACACAAAGTGTCTTTGTGACAGTCGTCTGTGAAAAGCGCTATATAAATAAAATTGAATTGAATTGAAGTAGTGCTCCTGCTGTTCACTGTTCCCCTCTAATCAGGGCCTCATTTATACCTGGGACACCAGATGAGGGGGATCTCTGGCCAGTCAGAGGCTTTAATCACTTAACTATCGATGAGAAAATAACCCCAGCAGTACTGCTGGCCATAAGGACCAGATCTGAGTATCCCTGTTGGATTCCCTGTTACATGTTGCACGATTCTTACAGGCAGGGAATGTTGCAGGAATGTTCCAGATATGGAATTTTGCAGGAATGTGACAGACAGGGAATGTTGCAGGAATGTTTCAGACAGGGAATGTTTCACAGATGTTACAGACTGGGAATGATGCAGGAATGTTACAGACAGGGAATGTTGCAGGAATGTGACAGACAGGGAATATTGGAAAGGTTTAGAACTGCTCAGCTGCTCTCTCTCATGGTTAATCTCTGATCACTTGCCGTTCATCTGTGGCATCATACAAGTGCACGCCATGTTGCCATGCCAACGACAGGCAGGGACTGCCCTGGGAGAGTGTCATTCTGAGAGGGAGATTAGACTACTTTATAACTTCAGCCAGTATTTGTTTGTCTTTTTTCATGGTAATGACATTTTCTTTTCCTATTTTGTGAATTAAAAGCTTGTTGTAGGGAAAGAAGAGGGGGATTGTGGGTAATGCACGGTCGCGTGTTCAGATCTTACACCGCAGTCATGTTGTGATTAAACCTCTTATTTTGGATCAGTGACTCAATGGCAGTGGAATCAACAGAGCTCATGGTTCTGTGAATTATTCATGAGCCTAATGCTGTGAGCTGCCTGATTACCCAAAACTACCCGTTTAACACCCACTCCATTTAACACCATACCCGTTTAACACTCTATTTATCACCGTACCCGTTTAACACTCTATTTATCACCGTACCCGTTTAACACTCCATTTAACACCGTACCCGTTTAACACTCCATTTAACACCGTACCCGTTTAACACTCTATCACCGTACCCGTTTAACACTCTATTTATCACCGTACCCGTTTAACACTCCATTTAACACCGTACCCGTTTAACACTCCATTTAACACCGTACCCGTTTAACACTCTATCACCGTACCCGTTTAACACTCTATTTATCACCGTACCCGTTTAACACTCTATTTATCACCGTACCCGTTTAACACTCTATTTATCACCGTACCCGTTTAACACTCCATTTAACACCGTACCCGTTTAACACTCCATTTAACACCGTACCCGTTTAACACTCCATTTAACACCGTACCCGTTTAACACTCCATTTAACACCGTACCCGTTTAACACTCCATTTAACACCGTACCCGTTTAACACTCTATTTAGCACCATACTCGTTTAACACTCCATTTAACACCGTACGCGTTTAACACTCCATTTAACACCGTACGCGTTTAACACTCCATTTAACACCGTACGCGTTTAACACTCCATTTAACACTACCTGTTTAGCACTCACTCCATTTAACACCATACCCGTTTAACACTCCATTTAACACCGTACGCGTTTAACACTCCATTTAACACCGTACCCGTTTAACACTCCATTTAACACCGTACGCGTTTAACACTCCATTTAACACCGTACCCGTTTAACACTCCATTTAACACCGTACCCGTTTAACACTCCATTTAACACCATACCCGTTTAACACTCCATTTAACACCATACCCGTTTAACACTCCATTTAACACCGTACCCGTTTAACACTCCATTTAACACCATACCCGTTTAACACTCTATTTAGCACCATACTCGTTTAACACTCCATTTAACAGCGTATGCGTTTAACACTCCATTTAACACCGTACCCGTTTAACAATCCATTTAACACCGTACGCGTTTAACACTCCATTTAACACCGTACCTGTTTAACACTCCATTTAACACCGTACCCGTTTAACACTCTATTTATCACCGTACCCGTTTAACACTCTATTTATCACCGTACCCGTTTAACACTCCATTTAACACCGTACCCGTTTAACACTCCATTTAACACCGTACCCGTTTAACACTCCATTTAACACCGTACCCGTTTAACACTCCATTTAACACCGTACCCGTTTAACACTCCATTTAACACCATACCCGTTTAACACTCCATTTAACACCGTACCCGTTTAACACTCCATTTAACACCATACCCATTTAACACTCTATTTAGCACCATACCCGTTTAACACTCCATTTAACACCGTACGCGTTTAACACTCCATTTAACACCGTACGCGTTTAACACTCCATTTAACACCGTACGCGTTTAACACTCCATTTAACACCGTACCCGTTTAACACTCCATTTAACACCGTACCCGTTTAACACTCCATTTAACACCGTACGCGTTTAACACTCCATTTAACACCGTACCTGTTTAACACTCCATTTAACACCGTACCCGTTTAACACACTATTTATCACCGTACCCGTTTAACACTCTATTTATCACCGTACCCGTTTAACACTCCATTTAACACCGTACCCGTTTAACACTCCATTTAACACCGTACCCGTTTAACACTCCAGTTAACACCGTACCCGTTTAACACTCCATTTAACACCGTACCCGTTTAACACTCCATTTAACACCATACCCGTTTAACACTCCATTTAACACCGTACCCGTTTAACACTCCATTTAACACCATACCCATTTAACACTCTATTTAGCACCATACCCGTTTAACACTCCATTTAACACCGTACGCGTTTAACACTCCATTTAACACCGTACGCGTTTAACACTCCATTTAACACCGTACCCGTTTAATACTCCATTTAACACCGTACCCGTTTAACACTCCATTTAACACCGTACCCGTTTAACACTCCATTTAACACCGTACCCGTTTAACACTCCATTTAACACCGTACCCGTTTAACACTCCATTTAACACCGTACCCGTTTAACACTCCATTTAACACCGTACCCGTTTAACACTCCATTTAACACCGTACCCGTTTAACACTCCATTTAACACCGTACCCATTTAACACTGCATTTAACACCATACCCGTTTAACACTCTATTTAGCACCATACCCGTTTAACACTCCATTTCACACCATACCCGTTTAACACTCTATTTAGCACCGTACCCGTTTAACACTCCATTTAACACCATACCCGTTTAACACTCCATTTAACACCGTACGCGTTTAACACTCCATCTAACACCGTACCCGTTTAACACTCCATTTAACACCGTACCCGTTTAACACTCCATTTAACACCGTACCCGTTTAACACTCCATTTAACACCGTACGCGTTTAACACTCCATTTAACACCGTACCTGTTTAACACTCCATTTAACACCGTACCCGTTTAACACTCCATTTAACACCGTACCCGTTTAACACTCCATTTAACACCGTACCCGTTTAACACTCCATTTAACACCGTACCCGTTTAACACTCCATTTAACACCATACCCGTTTAACACTCCATTTAACACCGTACCCGTTTAACACTCCATTTAACACCATACCCATTTAACACTATTTAGCACCATACCCGTTTAACACTCCATTTAACACCGTACGCGTTTAACATTCCATTTAACACCGTACCCGTTTAACACTCCATTTAACACCGTACGCGTTTAACACTCCATTTAACACCGTACCCGTTTAACACTCCATTTAACACCGTACCCGTTTAACACTCCATTTAACACCGTACCCGTTTAACACTCCATTTAACACCGTACCCGTTTAACACTCCATTTAACACCGTACCCGTTTAACACTCCATTTAACACCGTACCCGTTTAACACTCCATTTAACACCGTACCCGTTTAACACTCCATTTAACACCGTACCCGTTTAACACTCCATTTAACACCGTACCCATTTAACACTCCATTTAACACCGTACCCGTTTAACACTCTATTTAGCACCATACCCGTTTAACACTCCATTTCACACCATACCCGTTTAACACTCTATTTAGCACCGTACCCGTTTAACACTCCATTTAACACCATACCCGTTTAACACTCCATTTAACACCGTACGCGTTTAACACTCCATTTAACACCGTACCCGTTTAACACTCCATTTAACACCGTACCCGTTTAACACTCCATTTAACACCGTACCCGTTTAACACTCCATTTAACACCGTACCCGTTTAACACTCCATTTAACACCATACCCGTTTAACACTCCATTTAACACCGTACCCGTTTAACACTCCATTTAACACCATACCCGTTTAACACTCTATTTAGCACCATACCCGTTTAACACTCCATTTAACACCGTACGCGTTTAACACTCCATTTAACACCGTACCCGTTTAACACTCCATTTAACACCGTACGCGTTTAACACTCCATTTAACACCGTACCCGTTTAACACTCCATTTAACACCGTACCCGTTTAACACTCCATTTAACACCGTACGCGTTTAACACTCCATTTAACACCGTACCTGTTTAACACTCCATTTAACACCGTACCCGTTTAACACTCTATTTATCACCGTACCCGTTTAACACTCTATTTATCACCGTACCCGTTTAACACTCCATTTAACACCGTACCCGTTTAACACTCCATTTAACACCGTACCCGTTTAACACTCCATTTAACACCGTACCCGTTTAACACTCCATTTAACACCGTACCCGTTTAACACTCCATTTAACACCATACCCGTTTAACACTCCATTTAACACCGTACCCGTTTAACACTCCATTTAACACCATACCCATTTAACACTCTATTTAGCACCATACCCGTTTAACACTCCATTTAACACCGTACGCGTTTAACACTCCATTTAACACCGTACCCGTTTAACACTCCATTTAACACCGTACGCGTTTAACACCATTTAACACCGTACCCGTTTAACACTCCATTTAACACCGTACCCGTTTAACACTCCATTTAACACCGTACGCGTTTAACACTCCATTTAACACCGTACCTGTTTAACACTCCATTTAACACCGTACCCGTTTAACACTCTATTTATCACCGTACCCGTTTAACACTCTATTTATCACCGTACCCGTTTTAACACTCCATTTAACACCGTACCCGTTTAACACTCCATTTAACACCGTACCCGTTTAACACTCCATTTAACACCGTACCCGTTTAACACTCCATTTAACACCGTACCCGTTTAACACTCAATTTAACACCATACCCGTTTAACACTCCATTTAACACCGTACCCGTTTAACACTCCATTTAACACCATACCCATTTAACACTCCATTTAACACCGTACCCGTTTAACACTCCATTTAACACCGTACGCGTTTAACACTCCATTTAACACCGTACCCGTTTAACACTCCATTTAACACCGTACCCGTTTAACACTCCATTTAACACCGTACCCGTTTAACACTCCATTTAACACCGTACCCGTTTAACACTCCATTTAACACCATACCCGTTTAACACTCCATTTAACACCGTACCCGTTTAACACTCCATTTAACACCATACCCGTTTAACACTCTATTTAGCACCGTACCCGTTTAACACTCCATTTAACACCGTACCCGTTTAACACTCTATTTAACACCGTACCCGTTTAACACTCCATTTAACACCATACCCGTTTAACACTCCATTTAACACCGTACCCGTTTAACACTCCATTTAACACCGTACCCGTTTAACACTCCATTTAACACCGTACCCGTTTAACACTCCATTTAACACCGTACCCGTTTAACACTCCATTTAACACCATACCCGTTTAACACTCCATTTAACACCGTACCCGTTTAACACTCCATTTAACACCATACCCGTTTAACACTCTATTTAGCACCGTACCCGTTTAACACTCCATTTAACACCGTACCCGTTTAACACTCCATTTAACACCGTACCTGTTGAACACTCAATTTAACACCATACCCGTTTAACACTCTATTTAGCACCGTACCCGTTTAACACTCCATTTAACACCATACCCGTTTAACACTTCATTTAACCCCTTACCCATTTAACACTCCATTTAACACCATACCCGTTTAACACTCTATTTAGCACCGTACCCGTTTAACACTCCATTTAACACCATACCTGTTTGACACTCCATTTAACACCATACCCGTTTAACACTCACTCCATTTAACACCCATGCACTTTAATAATTGTCCCATTTTAGAATTAGGCTAGTGTAATACTGATACTGATGGTGTAATACTGATATTGGCTAGTGTAATACTGATATTGATAGTGTAATACTGATACTGATGGTGTAATACTGATATTGGCTAGTGTAATACTGATATTGATAGTGTAATACTGATATTGGCTAGTGTAATACTGATATTGATAGTGTAATACTGATACTGGTAGTGCAATACTGATATTGGTAGTGCAATACTGATATTGGTAGTGTAATACTGATATTGATAGTGTAATACTGATACTGATGGTGTAATACTGATACTGATGGTGTAATACTGATATTGGCTAGTGTAATACTGATATTGATAGTGTAATACTGATGTTGATAGTGTAATACTGATATTGGCTAGTGTAATACTGATATTGATAGTGTAATACTGATATTGGCTAGTGTAGTACTGATATTGATAGTGTAATACTGATACTGATGGTGTAATACTGATATTGGCTAGTGTAATACTGATATTGGCTAGTGTAGTACTGATATTGATAGTGTAATACTGATATTGGCTAGTGTAATACTGATATTGGCTAGTGTAATACTGATATTGATAGTGTAATACTGATATTGATAGTGTAATACTGATACTGATGGTGTAATACTGATATTGGCTAGTGTAGTATTGATATTGATAGTGTAATATTGATATTGGATAGTGTAATACTGATTCTGATAGTGTAATACTGATATTGGCTAGTGTAATACTGATACTGATAGTGTAATACTGATATTGGCTTGTGTAATACTGATATTGGCTGGTGTAATACTGATATTGATAGTGTAATACTGATATTGGATAGTGTAATACTGATATTGATAGTGTAATACTGATATTGGATAGTGTAGTACTGATATTGATAGTGTAATACTGATATTGGCTAGTGTAATACTGATATTGGCTAGTGTAATACTGATATTGGATAGTGTAATACTGATATTGGCTAGTGTAATACTGATATTGGATAGTGTAGTACTGATATTGATAGTGTAATACTGATATTGGCTAGTGTAATACTGATATTGGCTAGTGTAATACTGATATTGGCTAGTGTAATACTGATATTGGATAGTGTAATACTGATACTGATGGTGTAATACTAAGTCTCATCCCCGAGTGTGGAAAACCTGACTCCCTTAACAATCATCGCATTTAGCACCTGGGTTATTTAGCATCCAGTGTTTTTACACCTGTTCTGTTTAACAGCTCACCCATATTCACACCTGGCCTGTTTAACACTCAATCACTTTAACACCGGCCTCGTTTAATACCACACCTGCTTGCCACATTGTTATGGCACCGCTGGGCTCTGGTTATGGTTATGGCATTGCTGGGCTCTGGTTATGGTTATGGCACCGCTGGGCTCTGGTTATGGTTATGGCACCGCTGGGCTCTGGTTATGGTTATGGCATTGCTGGGCTCTGGTTATGGTTGTGGCATTTATGGGCTCTGGTTATGGTTATGGCACCGCTGGGCTCTGGTTATGGTTATGGCACCGCTGGGCTCTGGTTATGGTTATGGTTTTGGCACCGCTGGGCTCTGGTTATGGTTATGGCACCGCTGGGCTCTGGTTATGGTTATGTGGTTATGGCACCGCTGGGCTTCTGGTTATGGTTATGGTTATGGCACCGCTGGGTTATGGTTATGGTTATGGCACCGCTGGGTTATGGTTATGGCATCACTGGGATCTGGTTATGGTTATGGTTATGGCATTGCTGGGCTCTGGTTATGGTTATGGCATTGCTGGACTCTGGTTATGGTTATGGCATCGCTGGGCTCTGGTTATGGTTATGGTTATGGCACCGCTGGGTTATGGTTATGGCATCACTGGGATCTGTAATGGTTTATGGCATCGCTGGGCTCTGGTTTTGGTTATGGTTATGGCACCGCTGGGTTATGGTTATGGCATCGCTGGGCTCTGGTTTATGGTTATGGCATCGCTGGGCTCTGGTTATGGTTATGGGCACCGCTGGGCTCTGGTTATCGGTTTATGCATCGCTGGGCTCTGGTTATGGTTATGGCACCGCTGGGCTCTGGTTATGGTTATGGCATCGCTGGGCTCTGGTTATGGTTATGGCACCGCTGGGCTCTGGTTATGGTTATGGCATCGCTGGGCTCTGGTTATGGTTATGGTTATGGCATCGCTGGGCTCTGGTTATGGTTATGGTTATGGCATCGCTGGGCTCTGGTTATGGTTATGGCACCGCTGGGCTCTGGTTATGGTTATGGCACTGCTGGGCTCTGGTTATGGTTATGGCATCGCTGGGCTCTGGTTATGGTTATGGTTATTGCATCGCTGGGCTCTGGTTATGGTTATGGCATTGCTGGGCTCTGGTTATGGTTATGGCATCGCTGGGCTCTGGTTATGGTTATGGTTATGGCACGCTGGGCTCTGATTATGGTTATGGCATCGCTGGGCTCTGGTTATGGTTATGGTTATGGCATCGCTGGGCTCTTGGTTATGGTTATGGTTATGGCATCGCTGGGCTCTGGTTATGGTTATGGCATCGCTGGGCTCTGGTTATGGTTATGGCATCGCTGGGCTCTGGTTATGGTTATGGCATTGCTGGGTTCTGGTTATGGTTATGGTTATGGCATCGCTGGGCTCTGGTTATGGTTATGGTTATGGCATTGCTGGGCTCTGGTTATGGTTATGGCATCGCTGGGCTCTGGTTATGGTTATAGCATTGCTGGGCTCTGGTTATGGTTATGGTTATGGCATCGCTGGGCTCTGGTTATGGTTATGGTTATGGCATCGCTGGCTCTGGTTATGGTTTTGGCATCGCTGGGCTCTGGTTATGGTTATGGCATCGCTGGGCTCTGGTTATGGTTATGGCATCGCTGGGCTCTGATTATGGGTTATGGTTATGGCATCGCTGGGCTCTGGTTATGGTTATGGCATCGCTGGGCTCTGGTTATGGTTATGGTTATGGCATTGCTGGGCTCTGGTTATGGTTATGGCATCGCTGGGCTCTGGTTATGGTTATGGTTATGGCATCTCTGGGCTCTGGTTATGGTTATGGCATCGCTGGGCTCTGGTTATGGTTATGGTTATGGCATCGCTGGGCTCTGGTTATGGTTATGGTTATGGCATCGCTGGGCTCTGGTTATGGTTATGGCATCGCTGGGCTCTGGTTATGGTTATGGTTATGGCATCGCTGGGCTCTGGTTATGGTTATGGTTATGGCATCGCTGGGCTCTGTTATGGTTATGGCATTGCTGGGCTCTGGTTATGGTTATGGCATCGCTGGGCTCTGGTTATGGTTATAGGCATTGCTGGGCTCTGGTTATGGTTATGGTTATGGCATCGCTGGGCTCTGGTTATGGCATCGCTGGGCTCTGGTTATGGTTATGGCATCGCTGGGCTCTGGTTATGGTTATGGCATCGCTGGGCTCTGGTTATGGTTATGGCATCGCTGGGCTCTGGTTATGGTTATGGCATCGCTGGGCTCTGGTTATTGTTATGGCATCGCTGGGCTCTGGTTATGGTTATGGCATCGCTGGGCTCTGATTATGGTTATGGTTATGGCATCGCTGGGCTCTGGTTATGGTTATGCTCAGTGTTAAGATGATTCAGATTTTAGGTGATTTTGTTTATGCTGGGTTTGAGGGCTGTTTAATGCGTTGCAGTGTTTGTATAACAAGGTAGAGTGCGTCACATGCTATGCGATGAGAGTAATAATGTCATTTAAACACATATGTATGTATGTGTGCATGAAAATGTATGTGTGTGTGTGTGTGTGGGTGTGTGTGTGAGTGTCTGTGTTTGTGTATGTGTGTGTTGTGTGCATGTATTTACACACATGTGTGCGTGTGTGTGTGTGTGTGTGCATGTAACAGGCGTGTATGTGTCCCCTACAGTTGTGAGCTGTACAGACCCAGGTTATGTGGAGAACAGTTTGTGTGTGTGTGTGTAACAGGCGTGTATGTGTCCCTACAGTTGTGAGCTGTACAGACCCAGGTTATGTGGAGAACAGTGTGCGTGTGTGTGCGTGTAACAGGTGTGTATGTGTCTTCACAGTTGTGAGCTGTACAGACCCAGGTTATGTGGAGAACAGTGTTCGGCAGGGTCTACCCAGCGGCCCGCTTCGCTTCAGCTTCCAGACCACGGTTTCTTACAGCTGGCAGTCCCGGGTACTACCCTCTGGGCTCTGCCTCCCTGTCCTGCCAGGGGGGACGGCACCTGGGACCGCTCCAAACCCAAATGCCTCCGTGAGTCCGCCTGTCCCACCTTACTGTACCCTCCTGACAACCTATAACTGTGTGTCTGTTTCCTCTCTGATTATCCCTGTGTGTCTGTTTCCTCTCTGATTATCACTGTGTGTCTGTTTCCTATCTGATTATCACTGTGTGTCTGTTTCCTCTCTGATTATACCTGTGTGTCTGTTTCCTATCTGATTATCACTGTGTGTCTGTTTCCTCTCTGATTATCACTGTGTGTCTGTTTCCTATCTGATTATCACTGTGTGTCTGTTTCCTATCTGATTATCCCTGTGTGTCTGTTTCCTATCTGATTATCCCTGTGTGTCTGTTCCTATGTGATTATCACTGTGTGTCTGTTTCTCTCTGATTATCCCTGTGTGTCTGTTTCCCTATCTTATTATCCCTGTGTGTCTGTTTCTCTCTGACTATCCCTGTGTGTCTGTTTCCTCTCTGATTATCCCTGTGTGTCTGTTTCCTCTCTGAGTATCCCTGTGTGTCTGTTTCCTCTCTGATTATCACTGTGTGTCTGTTTACTATCTGACTATCCCTGTGTGTCTGTTTCCTATCTGATTAGCACTGTGTGTCTGTTTCCTATCTGACTATCCCTGTGTGTCTGTTTCCTCTCTGATTATCCCTGTGTGTCTGTTTCCTCTCTGATTATCCCTGTGTATCTGTTTCCTCTCTGACTATCCCTGTGTGTCTGTTTCCTATCTGATTATCCCTGTGTGTCTGTTTCCTATCTGATTATCACTGTGTGTCTGTTTTCTATCTGACTATTCTGTGTGTCTGTTTCCTCTCTGATTATCCCTGTGTGTCTGTTTCCTCTCTGACTATCCCTGTGTGTCTGTTTCCTATCTGATTATCCCTGTGTGTCCTGTTTCCTCTCTGACTATCCCTGTGTGCCTGTTTCCTATCTGATTATCCCTGTGTGTCTGTTTCCTCTCTGACTATCCCTGTGGTGTCGGTTTCCTCTCTGATTATCCCTGTGTGTCCTGTTTCCTCTCTGACTATCCCTGTGTGTCTGTTTCCTATCTGATTATCCCTGTGGTCTGTTTCCTCTCTGACTATCCCCGTGTGTCTGTTTCCTATCTGATTATCCCTGTGTGTCTGTTTCCTCTCTGACTATCCCTGTGTGTCGGTTTCCTATCTGATTATCCCTGTGTGGTCTGTTTCCTCTCTGACTATCCCTGTGTGTCGGTTTCCTCTCTGATTATCCCTGTGTGTCTGTTTCCTCTCTGACTATCCCTGTGTGTCTGTTTCCTATCTGATTATCCTGGTGTGTCTGTTTCCTCTCTGACTATCCCTGGTGTGTCTGTTTCCTATCTGATTATCCCTGTGTGTCTGTTTCCTCTCTGACTATCCCTGTGTGTCGGTTTCCCTATCTGATTATCCCTGTGTGTCTGTTTCCTCTCTGACTATCCTGTGTGTCTGTTTCCTATCTGATTATCCCTGTGTGTCTGTTTCCTCTCTGACTATCCCTGTGTGTCTGTTTCCTATCTGACTATCACTGTGTGTCTGTTTCCTCTCTAATTATCACTGTGTGTCTGTTTCCTCTCGAATTATCACTGTGTTTCCTCCCATTGTCGATTTGCTTGGTGTCTGTCTTGCTGTCTGTTTATTTGCTGTCTGTCTGTTTCCTCTCTGACAGTGGTTCTGTGTGACCAGCCAGGGGTTCCTCCACATGGGCAGGTTGCAGGGGACCGGCGCACTGTGGGTTCTGTGGTCCGCTACAGCTGTGTGGGCCAGCGCACCCTCATAGGAACTCCACCCGAATGTGCCAGCTGAGCGGGTATTGGACCGGATCTCTCCCCACTGCTCGGGTACCAAACCGTCCATCTGCTACCTCTCACACACACGCACACACACACACACGCACACACACACACACACACACACACACACACACCACGCACACACTAGGGGTGTGCAGCGATGCCGCTATCTGTATCTGTTCGACTATCAACATTATCTGTATCTGTATCTGAATTTGGATATAAACCCGAAGTGGGTGTTGGCTTCTACTGGAAGTTGCATTACATATAGGAAATCTTTTTTTTTTCTTTTTTGTGATCTTTTCTAGTCTAAAATTAATTATTGCAATTTATGAGTATTCACACCCCTCACTGTATTTTTTTTTCTTTTTAAAACTTTATATAAGAACTATATTCTGTACTTTATAGATATTTATCTATTGTTTTGTTTTGTTAAAGGTTGTTTTTGTTAACCTATTTGAACCCACCACCCCCTAACTGGGGGGACACTGAACAATAATTTTGGATAAGAACTGGAAAAAATCTGAGGTACAATATATAATCAACGAAAAGGCAGTTTTATAAAAACATCAAACCATTTCATTTTACATTTGAATGGAAACTATTTCCACAATAACAGCCCTTTCTGCCTGTTGTGATTTCATTTGTACTTTTTTTGTTAGCTTTTTATTTTACTATATGAACTTGGATACATAAATGATTATGTATAGTAATATTATTATCATTATTATTATTATTATTATTATTATTATTATGCTTTATAAAATTCAAGGAGAAGACTTAAGGATTATAGCCTAATGGTTTATTGAGGAAAACCACTCTAAATGAAAAAAGTAAAATGAACAGTCCAACAAGATGCATTTCTGAGCTAGCAGTAACAACAAAGTTGTAGAACACCTGAAAAGCTTTTAATTCAAGAAAATGAAAAAAGTCTGGATACGGCTGCATTTCAACAGTTTTAGTTAAAACATTTCGGTTAAAACTTTATGTTTTCGTTTTATTAATTGCGTTGCAAGTTTGGGCTCATGGAATGATTGACGGAATTGATTACGTACCAAAGGAGGCAAAACGGATGGTTGGTACAGTTTAAAAATACAAACAACACAACTAGCATAAATAAAATAATGATTTTGATAGCCAGTAAGTGACAATTCAAAACGGGACATAGGCTACTGATTCTAGCTGTTCCTTTGCTTTCTTTTAAAGATGTTTTTACGTTCTGAAAAAGTGGCGAGATTAAGCGCAGCTAAATTAAAGCGAGCAGCATTAAAGGGAGCAGTCATTAAAGAGAGCAGCATTAAAGCGAGCAGCATTAAAGGGAGCAGCATTAAAGCCAGCAGCATTAAAGCGAGCAGCATTAAAGGGAGCAGCATTAAAGCGAGCAGCATTAAGAGAGGCAGCATTAAAGGGAGCAGCATTAAGCGAGCAGCATTAAAGCGAGCAGCATTAAAGGGAGCAGCATTAAAGCGAGCAGCAATTAAAGGGAGCAGCATTAAAGGGAGCAGCATTAAAGGGAGCAGCATTAAAGTGAGCAGCATTAAAGTGAGCAGCATTAAAGGGAGCAGCATTAAAGGGAGTAGCATTAAAGGGAGTAGCATTAAAGGGGAGCAGCATTAAAGTGAGCAGCATTAAAGGGAGCAGCATTAAAGGGAGCAGCATTAAAGGGGAGTAGCATTAAAGGGAGTAGCATTAAAGGGAGTAGCATTAAAGCGAGCAGCATTAAAGGGAGCAGCATTAAAGTGAGCAGCATTAAAGTGAGCAGCATTAAAGTGAGCAGCATTAAAGCGAGTAGCATTAAAGGGAGTAGCATTAAAGCGAGCAGCATTAAAGGGAGCAGCATTAAAGGGATCAGCATTAAAGCGAGCAGCATTAAAGGGAGTAGCATTAAAGGGAGTAGCATTAAAGGGAGTAGCATTAAAGGGAGCAGCATTAAAGTGAGCAGCATTAAAGTGAGCAGCATTAAAGCGAGCAGCATTAAGGGAGTAGCATTAAAGGGAGTAGCATTAAAGGGAGTAGCATTAAAGCGAGCAGCATTAAAGCGAGCAGCATTAAAGGGAGCAGCATTAAAGGGAGTAGCATTAAAGGGAGTAGCATTAAAGGGAGTAGCATTAAAGCAAGCAGCATTAAAGGGAGCAGCATTAAAGGGAGCAGCATTAAAGGGATCAGCATTAAAGCGAGCAGCATTAAAGGTATAGTATGGTTTGCGTGCAAGATGTTGAGATTTTTCATTTAACGTTTTGTTTCTTTTTCCTTTGCTCTCACAAGATTGACATAGGCCTATATAAACAAGGCACACTGTTTGATTATAGCGAGCACGTTAAAGATATAGGTTGAGTATCCGTAATTTCAGGGGACTGCCGATTGAGTCACATGGCCCATATCGAACGGCTCTATCCCTAATTATATATTTTAATGTTTTAATAAACAAATAAACCATCCAATGCTTAATTATGTAAAGTTCAGAAGAGGCATACAGACAGGTGGGGCACTGAATCAAAGATTTATCTGCTGCAATTTAATTATTTCCCGCATCCGATATTAACTGGCAACTTCGGA
>CM056399.1:15694224-15726429 GCA_029718625.1 Synaphobranchus kaupii
CAGGGGACTCTCTGGGAGAGTGTGTGTGTGTAATACCTCTCTCTCTCTGTGCAGGGGACTTCTCTGGGAGAGTGTTGTGTGTTAATACCTCTCTCTCTCTGTGCAGGGGACTCTCTGGGAGAGTGTGTGTGTAATACCTCTCTCTCTCTGTGCAGGGGACTCTCTGGGAGAGTGTGTGTGTGTAATACCTCTCTCTCTCTGTGCAGGGGACTCTCTGGGAGAGTGTGTGTGTGTAATACCTCTCTCTCTCTGTGCAGGGGACTCTCTGGGAGAGTGTGTGTGTGTAATACCTCTCTCTCTCTGTGCAGGGGACTCTCTGGGAGAGTGTGTGTGTAATACCTCTCTCTCTCTGTGCAGGGGACTCTCTGGGAGAGTGTGTGTGTAATACCTCTCTCTCTCTGTGCAGGGGACTCTCTGGGAGAGTGTGTGTGTAATACCTCTCTCTCTGTGCAGGGGACTCTCTGGAGAGTGTGTGTGTAATACCTCTCTCTCTCTGTGCAGGGACTCTCTGGGAGAGTGTGTGTGTGTAATACCTCTCTCTCTCTGTGCAGGGGACTCTCTGGGAGAGTGTGTGTGTAATACCTCTCTCTCTCTGTGCAGGGGACTCTCTGGGAGAGTGTGTGTGTAATACCTCTCTCTCTCTGTGCAGGGGACTCTCTGGGAGAGTGTGTGTGTGTAATACCTCTCTCTCTCTGTGCAGGGGACTCTCTGGGAGAGTGTGTGTGTGTAATACCTCTCTCTCTCTGTGCAGGGGACTCTCTGGGAGAGTGTGTGTGTGTAATACCTCTCTCTCTCTGTGCAGGGGACTCTCTGGGAGAGTGTGTGTGGTAATACCTCTCTCTCTCTGTGCAGGGGACTCTCTGGGAGAGTGTGTGTGTGTAATACCTCTCTCTCTCTGTGCAGGGGACTCTCTGGGAGAGTGTGTGTGTGTAATACCTCTCTCTCTCTGTGCAGGGGGGACTCTCTGGGAGAGTGTGTGTGTAATACCTCTCTCTCTCTGTGCAGGGGACTCTCTGGGAGAGTGTGTGTGTGTAATACCTCTCTCTCTCTGTGCAGGGGACTCTCTGGGAGAGTGTGTGGTGTGTAATACCTCTCTCTCTGTGCAGGGGACTCTCTGGGAGAGTGTGTGTGTAATACCTCTCTCTCTCTGTGCAGGGGACTCTCTGGGAGAGTGTGTGTGTGTAATACCTCTCTCTCTCTGTGCAGGGGACTCTCTGGGAGAGTGTGTGTGTAATACCTCTCTCTCTCTGTGCAGGGGACTCTCTGGGAGTGTGTGTGTGTAATACCTCTCTCTCTGTGCAGGGGACTCTCTGGGAGTGTGTGTGTGTGTAATACCTCTCTCTCTGTGCAGGGACTCTCTGGGAGAGTGTGTGTGTGTAATACCTCTCTCTCTCTGTGCAGGGGACTCTCTGGGAGAGTGTGGTGTGTGTAATACCTCTCTCTCTCTGTGCAGGGGACTCTCTGGGAGAGTGTGTGTGTGTAATACCTCTCTCTCTCTGTGCAGGGGACTCTCTGGGAGAGTGTGTGTGTGTAATACCTCTCTCTCTCTGTGCAGGGGACTCTCTGGGAGAGTGTGTGTGTGTAATACCTCTCTCTCTCTGTGCAGGGGACTCTCTGGGAGAGTGTGGAGATCCTGGGGTTCCTGTTCGGGGGATTCGGTTGGGGGAGGAGTTTTCGGTGGGGAGCACACTGAGGTTCAGCTGTGAGCCGGGGTACTTCCTGAGGGGGTACCCCCGAACGCTCCTGTCACCCCAACGGCACCTGGGGGGGCAACCAGCCCGAGTGCCATGGTAAGGGGGGGTAAATTCACTCATAGGACCAGGGCAGGAGGGGCAGGGGCTCGGGGGAAAAAATATAAAGTTCTCTCTCTCTCCCTCCCTCCCTCCCTCCCTTCCTCCCTCCCTTCCTCCCTCTCTCTCTCTCTCTCTCTCTCCCTCCCTCCCTCCCTTTCCTCCCTCTCTCTCTCTCTCTCTCTCTCTCTCTCTCTCTCTCTCTCTCTCTCTCTCTCTCTCTCTCCCTCTCTCTCCTCCTCCCCTTCCTCCCTCCTCTCTCTCTCTCTCTCTCTCTCTCTCTCTCTCTCTCTCTCTCTCTCTCTCCCTCCCTCCCTCCCTCCCTCCCTCCCTCCCTCCCCCCTCCCTCTCTCTCTCTCTCTCTCTCTCTCTCTCTCTCTCTCTCTCTCTCTCTCTCTCCCTCCCTCCCTCCCTCCCTCCCCTCCCTTCCTCCCTCTCTCTCTCTCTCTCTCTCTCTCTCTCTTCTCCTCTCTCTCTCTCTCTCTCTCTCTCCTCCCTCCCTCCCTCCCTCCCTCCCTCCCTCCCTCCCTCCCTCCCTCCTCTCTCTCTCTCTCTCTCTCTCTCTCTCTCTCTCTCTCTCTCTCTCTCCCCCTCCCTTCCTCCCTCTCTTCCTCCCTCCCTCCCTTCCTCCCTCTCTCTCTCAGTGCTATCCTGTGGGAATCCTGGCACTCCTCGAAATGCGAAAATCCTGCTCCATGATGAGCTGGTCTTTTCCCACTCCATCACCTACTCCTGCCGGGACGGGTGTTATTCCTCTGGGCTGCTCACCCCGCCACTGCACCCGTCAACGGCTCCTGGACCGGGACCATGCCCGAGTGCACAGGTATGCCCACCTGCGGTGCTCACCTGAGCTAGTGTGTGTTTAACACAACATACTGAGAACTGCAGTACGCTAGTGTGTGTTTAACACAACATACTGAGCACTGCAGTACGCTAGTGTGAGTTTAACACAACATACTGAGCACTGCGGTACGCTAGTGTGTGTGTTTAACACAACATACTGAGCACTGCAGTAAGCTAATGTGTGTTTAACACAACATACTGAGCACTGCAGTAAGCTAGTGTGAGTTTAACACAACATACTGAGCACTGCAGTACGCTAGTAACACTCCGTTATGATGTCACAGTGGGTACAATTCAAAACTAATTTTAATTGGCCGTTTTATTGGTTGATTGAATGGTTCATTCCTTTATTGGTTGATTTGTTTGGTTTGTGGATTCATTGACGGTTTACTCTCTGTCCGAATTCAGATCTACTGGTTTTCATCCAGCATAAAATCTCAGCCCTTAAGAAAACCATTTTATACTACAGCCTGACTAACTGAACTACAGCGCTGTCCTAGCAACTGCTCAGCACCCACACACTAACTCCCGAGTGTGGCAGTTAAAATTGGGCAGTATTTTTTAATTGGGAAGTGCAGCCGTGTGGAGCTAATTTACTGTTGAATGCAGGGAGGCGCGCTGCTTTAAATGGGTACATCTAGAAACAAATTTAGTGGTTGGAGTGAAATTTGGGTGGGGGGAGGGAGGCAGGGGTGTAAAAAACGGCTTCGTTGCAAGGCGCATTAAATCAGAGGTTCCATTTTAGAGCAACCGCCTCTCTGCCGCCATCCTGCCGGGCCTCGCTATCTGTAGGTTTTTGTTCCAGCAAGACACTTAGTCCACCGGAGCCTAATGACTGTCAGCATTAAACTAATTTAGCGCCCATGCTAATGGTCGACACCAGCAGGGCTTTTAGCAGGCCTGTCGAATGGGCAGGGGTGCTGAATTGGGGGGGGTTTAAGTAATCCTGATTTAGGGGGACTGTAAAAAAGTTGTATTTATTTTTTTATTTTTTATTTTTTATTTTTTTCCCAGGCACCACTAATGTTTTACTGCTTCCAGCTTTGCTGTATTTGGGGAAAATCGCCCCAAAAACGTGTTTGACTGGGTGCCCTGTGCATTGCCACAGTAAAACACCAGGGTCCTGTTGTCGCTAAAACGTGTTCACCTGTGCAGGTGGTTTTGGCCTGTTACCGCTAAAGGTGTTCACTTGTGCAGGTATTTTTTGTCCTGTTACCGCTAGACGTGTTGAGCTGTGCAGTTGGTTTTTGTGTTAAAGAGTTCTGGTGATCAAATGTTGGAGTCGGTGCTAAATGTTACATGTGAAGTGAATGTCTCCCGTACTTCACACAAATTGCTCTGTCATAGGCTTCTACTTGCCACTGTGCTAAATGATGATGCGTGTCTCAATACTCAAAAATGCATCCTCCTTTCCTCCACTACCACCTCCTCTCCTCCATGCCCTGGCGGAAACCCATCTTTGTGTCCTAATCTAATGTTGCTGATTACATATTAATGAATGTTTCGATGCAGACCGCAATGTCAGGTACATTGTATACTCTATATGCATATACGTGTCCATGCAATACTAGTTCTTTACTGCATACTGCATACTGCATACTTCCGGCTGGGAGACGAGGTGGAGGAGACGAGTGGAGGAAGGGAGGTTGAGGAGACGAGTGGAGGAAGGGAGGGTTGAGGAGACGAGTGGAGGAGACGAGTGGAGGAAGGGAGGTTGAGGAGGGAAGTATATTGCGATGCACCCTGAATGTTTTGATATCTTGGCATCAGACGTGCTCTTTGACCTCAAACCTTGATGACATCACCGTGTGGGTCACATGGTGTGATCACATGACCTGGCTGTGTCCATTGCAGTGATAAACTGTGGGGACCCTGGGGTTCCTGCCAACGGTATGAGGTTTGGGAGCGACTTCACCTTCAACCACAGCGTGACGTTCCAGTGCGCCCCCGGATTCACCATGGAGGGGGACTCCCGCCTGCTCT
This sequence comes from Synaphobranchus kaupii, assembly GCA_029718625.1. NCBI lineage: Eukaryota > Metazoa > Chordata > Actinopteri > Anguilliformes > Synaphobranchidae > Synaphobranchus > Synaphobranchus kaupii. Next base: position 15,698,841 of record CM056399.1, read on the forward strand.
GCACCAAAGACCGCACCTGGAACGGGGACGAGACCTGTCTGCAGAGGTACCGTCCCAAACCGTGGCCCCATCAAACCGCCCGTGAGGGACCGCAAGCGGTCTCAGAGCCTCCGGGCGCACACCACAAATCTCACGAGTACTCATGAGCTTCTGCTGACGGCTGCTGAGCTCTGAGATTCAGTACATCAGAGGCTGGAGTTAAATGTGAGACGGGGGTTGCTATGGAAAACAGTTTAATTTCTTGACCGTCATTTTGATGCAGGCTGTGTACTCAGGAACACTCAGAGTTTTTAATTTTTTTAAATTTTATTTTCTTTCTTAATCTGGCCTTGTCTCATCTGTGATGATCTGACAGTTTTCCCACATGCTCGTTCACAAACGGCTCTTAAGGCCCCCCCCGAGACAACACTGTTCATTGGGTTTTTTAGTGCTGAAGCTGATCTATAGTGACTCCTGTGGGTTTATCCTGAGGGTCTAATCTCAGACAACAGTAGTGAAGGTGACTCTTAACTCCAGGAGTGTATTTGGTTAGTCAGTCGGTTGATTTTATGTCTTTTGGAAAAGTTTCCATTGGGTTTGACAGTCTCTCTCTCTCTCTCTCTCTCTCTCTCTCACACGCCTGTCCGTCTGTCTCTCTTTGTGTCTGTCCGTCTGCAGCCATCATGTGTGGGCGCCGCCCCAGCATCCCAAACGGGCGGGTGGTGGGTTCGGACTTCCAGTGGGGCAGCAGCGTGGCCTACGCCTGTGTGGAGGGGTACCAGCTGTCCCTGCCCGCCTCGCTCACCTGCCAGGGGACGGGGGACTGGAACGGGGAGCGGCCCCAGTGCTTCCGTACGACCTCTGACCTCTGACCTTTCAGCCTTGCTACCTACACCTTGCACTCTGCAGCTGTGTTCCACCCCCCCCACCGCGCCCTTTTAAAAAAATATGTACATATTATTGACTGCATTAAACAGAGCAACAAAACAAAGAAAACAGCAACAATATAACAGTAATAATAATAATAATAATAATAACAATATTTTAAATTAATATTTTTGTCACCCGCACCCCCCAGAAGAAAGCAACAGTAATAATAACAGTAATAATAATAATAATAATTATAATAATAATAATAATAATAATGATAATAATAATAATAATAATAATATTTGTATTCCCTCCCTCTCTCTGCAGCGGTGTTCTGTGGGGATCCTGGGGTACCCTCTCAGGGCCGTAGGGACGATCGGGGGTTCACCTATCTCTCATCGGCAGTGTTCTCCTGCTTCTCCCCGCTGGTTCTGGTGGGCTCGGCCCGGCGGTACTGCCAGGCAGACGGGGCCTGGAGCGGGTCACAGCCCTCCTGCATAGGTGAGCTCTTAACCTGTTACTCTCTAACCAGGGGGAGGGGCCAGGAATGACATCATGTCTCACTGGAGCTGGTGGGCGTGTCTGTGTTTCAGACCCCCAGTCACACCAGCTGTGCGGATCCCGGGGCACCACTGTTCGGATACGTCAACAACTCTCAGAGCTACCAGGTAAACCAGAGTGTGTGTGTGTGTGTGTGTGCGTGTGCGTGTGCGTGTGTGTGTGTGAGAGATGTGTGTGCGTGCGTGTGTATGTGTATGTGTGTGTGTGTGTGTGTGTGTGTGTGAGACTGTGTGTGTGTGTGTGTGAGACTGTGTGTGTGTGTGTGTGTGTGTGTGTGTAACTCTCTCTCCATACTCAGATTGGCAGCACGCTGTTCTTTAGCTGTAAGAAGGGGTACCTGCTCCAGGGCTCCGTCTCACGCTCCTGTCTGCCCAACCTCACCTGGAGCGCCACCCAGCCCGAGTGTGTGGGTAAGACCTGACTCCTCCCTCCTGACTCCTGACTCCTCCTTCCCCTCTTTTACTTTTCCTCTTTCCCTCACTCCGCTGTTTTAACCTCCTCTTTCCCTCACTCCGCTGTTTTAACCTCCTCTTTCCCTCACTCCGCTGTTTTAACCTCCTCTGTCCCTCACTCCCGCTGTTTTAACCTCCTCTTTCCCTCACTCCGCTGTTTTAACCTCCTCTGTCCCTCACTCCGCTGTTTTAACCTCCTCTGTCCCTCACTCCGCTGTTTTAACCTCCTCTGTCCATCACTCCGCTGTTTTAACCTCCTCTGTCCCTCACTCCGCTGTTTTAACCTCCTCTGTCCCTCACTCCGCTGTTTTAACCTCCTCTGTCCCTCACTCCGCTGTTTTAACCTCCTCTGTCCCTCACTCCACTCCTCTATCCTCCTGTTGTTCTATCTCTGTGCTGTTATAACTCTCACAGTTTTGAATCTGATAGTCAGCTGACCCCCCCCTGTTGCCCCAGCACACCACTGCAGCCAGCCAGAGCTGCCCCCCCACGCTGACGTTAGTGCCATCGAGCTGCCCTCTGTGGGGTACACCTTCATCTACACCTGCCAGGCCGGCTTCTACCTGACCGGTGGGTCAGAGCACAGGACCTGCCGATCGGACGGGAGCTGGACGGGAAAAGCCCCTCTGTGCACAGGTACTACACACCTGTACAGGTAAACCCTGATCTACACAGGTACTGCACACCTGTACAGGTAAACCCTGATCTGCACAGGTACTGCACACCTGTACAGGTAAACCCTGATCTGCACAGGTACTGCACACCTGTACAGGTAATCACTGATCTACACAGGTACTGCACACCTGTACAGGTAATCACTGATCTACACAGGTACTGCACACCTGTACAGGTAATTACTGATCTACACAAGTACTGAGCACCTGTACAGGTAATCACTGATCTGCACAGGTACCACACACCTGTACAGGTAATCACTGATCTACACAGGTACTGAACACCTGTACAGGTAAACCCTGATCTACACAGGTACTGCACACCTGTACAGGGAAACCCTGATCTACACAGGTACTGCACACCTGTACAGTTAACCCTGCACTGCTAGGTACTGAACACTTGTACAGGTACACCCACTGATGTGTGTGATGGATGTGTGACAGTAATATTTTTTTTTTGTTTATCAGCTGATAACAGACCAAGCGGCACAACCTTTGGAACGATTCAAGAGTCACCTGATCCTAAACTCCCAGGTGAATATAACATGCTTTAATCATGGAGAAGTTCTTTGTGTTTCTGAAATCTGTAGACGTGATCTGTGTACTGTCGTAATTAAAACTATCCTATTAAAACTATACAGCATATATGAGACAACCTTCTTGTCAGTCAATTACCAAGTTACGTTTTTCTATCCCTCTCCCTCTCTCACTCTCTCCCTCCCTCCCCCTCTCCCTCTCTCCCTCCCTCCCCCTCTCCCTCCCTCCCTCCCCCTCTCCCTCTCTCTCTCCCTCTCCCCCTCTCCCCCACTCCCCTCTCTCTCTCTCCCTCTCCCTCCCCCTCCCTCTCTCCCTCTCCCCCTCTCCCTCTCCCCCTCTCTCTCCCTCTCTCCGCCTCTCTCTCCCTCCCCCTTTCCCTCTCTCTCTCCCTCTCCCACTCCCTCTCAGTGCCAGCAGGTGTGTTTGCTAAACACTCTCAGTGGAAAGGCTCATATGAGTACCTGGGGAAGAAGCAGCCAGCCATGCTCACTGTGACGGTCTTCGATCCCGTCAGTAACCATGTCAACAGCACTCTGACTGACCACAGCGGCGTTGAGCTCAAACTGTCTGGTACGCACGTCTGAGATCTGTCACTCAAACTGTCTGGTACGCACGTCTGTGATCTCTCACTCACACTGTCTGGTACGCACGTTTGAGATCTGTCACTCAAACTGTCTGGTACGCACGTCGGAGATCTGTCACTCAAACTGTCTGGTACGCACGTCGGAGATCTGTCACTCAAACTGTCTGGTACGCACGTCGGTGATCTGTCACTCAAACTGTCTGGTACGCACGTCGGAGATCTGTCACTCAAACTGTCTGGTACGCACGTCGGTGATCTGTCACTCAAACTGTCTGGTACGCACGTCGGTGATCTGTCACTCAAACTGTCTGGTACGCACGTCGGTGATCTGTCACTCAAACTGGCCAATATAAGTATCAGCAGGTCTGTGTTCATATAGCTGTGGGGACTGGGAGCCATTGCATCCAAACCAGAACATGCATTCATACCAACGAAAAGGTTTGGGTCTGGGTCTGGGTTCTAGTTGTGTTTTTTGTTCAGGTTCTGGTTCTGATGAGATTTGTGTGTGGACACATGCAGGGGTCTACAGGACTGAAGAAGCTCACCTGTTACTCCAGGTGCATCAGATCCGGGGGCCAGTGGAGATCTTTGTGCACAAGTTCAAGAGTGAAAACTGGGCTTTGGATGGACATGTGAGTCAAAACCACTCCTTACATATATACAGCCAGAGCATCACAGTCAATCAATTACTCAATCAATGAATCAATCACTCCTTACATATATACAGCCAGAGCATCACAATCAATCAATTACTCAATCAATGAATCAATCACTCCTTACATATATACAGCCAGAGCATCACAGTCAATCAATTACTCAATCAATTACTCAATCACTCCTTACATATATACAGCCAGAGCATCACAGTCAATCAATTACTCAATCAATTAATCAATCACTCCTTACATATATACAGCCAGAGCATCACAATCAATCAATTACTCAATCAATTAATCAATCACTCCTTACATATATACAGCCAGAGCATCACAGTCAATCAATTACTCTATCAATTAATCAATCACTCCTTACATATATACAGCCAGAGCGTCACAATCAATCAATTACTCAATCAATTAATCAATCACTCCTTACATATATACAGCCAGAGCATCACAATCAATCAATTACTCAATCAATTAATCAATCACTCCTTACATATATACAGCCAGAGCGTCACAATCAATCAATTACTCAATCAATTAATCAATCACTCCTTACATATATACAGCCAGAGCATCACAATCAATCAATTACTCAATCAATTAATCAATCACCCCTTACATATATACAGCCAGAGCATCACAGTCAATCAATTACTCAATCAATTAATCAATCACTCCTTACATATATACAGCCAGAGCATCACAATCAATCAATTACTCAATCAATTAATCAATCACCCCTTACATATATACAGCCAGAGCATCACAGTCAATCAATTACTCAATCAATTAATCAATCACTCCTTACATATATACAGCCAGAGCATCACAGTCAATCAATTACTCAATCAATTAATCAATCACTCCTTACATATATACAGCCAGAGCGTCACAATCAATCAATTACTCAATCAATTAATCAATCATAATTATGTTGACTCCAGTCCTGGGCGCTCACACTTATCATGGCAAAAGTCGCAGTGTGTGTCATCAGCCTGACTCACTCTGACACACACACTGACTCTTACACACTGACTCGCTCTCGTACACACTGACTTGCTCTATAACGGGCTCACAGACACAATCTCACACAATGGCTGTGTGAGTCTGCAGGTAACTGATCTCATGTGTGAGTCTGCAGGTAACTGATCTCAGGTGTGAGTCTGCAGGTAACTGATCTCAGGTGTGAGTCTGCAGGTTACTGATCTCAGGTGTGAGTCTGCAGGTTACTGATCTCAGGTGTGAGTCTGCAGGTTACTGATCTCAGGTGTGAGTCTGCAGGTAACTGATCTCAGGTGTGAGTCTGTGAGTCTGCAGGTAACTGATCTCAGGTGTGTTCCAGGTGTCCTATGTGGGTTCCACTGGCTCCTTCGTCTACCAGGGCTTTGTACAGGGAAAAGGCTTTGGACAGTTTGGCCTTCAGAGGATAGGTGAGTACGTCACCTGCTGGGGGCACTGTGTGTGTGTGTGTGTGTGTGTGTGTGTGTTTGTGTGCATTGTGTGTGTGTTTGTGTGTGTGTGTGTGTGTGTGTGTGTGTGTGTTTATGTGTGTGTTTGTGTGCATTGTGTGTGTGTTTGTGTGTGTGTGTGTGTGTGTGTGTGTGTGTGTGTGTTTGTGTGCATTGTGTGTGTGTTTTTGTGTGTGTGTGTGTGTGTGTGTGTGTGTGTGTTTGTGTGCATTGTGTGTGTGTTTGTGTGTCTTTATTGAGACTCTGGGGATGTGAGACAGACCGGTGAGTCTCTGGGGATGTGAGACAGACTGCTGGGTCTCTGGGGATGTGAGACAGGCCGCTGGGACTCTGGGAATGTGAGACAGACTGCTGGGTCTCTGGGGATGTGAGACAGGCCGCTGGGACTCTGGGGATGTGAGACAGGCCGTGAGTCTTTGGGGATGTGAGACAGGCCGGTGAGTCTCTGGGGATGTGAGACAGGTCGTTGGGTCTCTTAGAGGCAGATATAGGGCCTCCTCAGGAGCTGGTTGCTCACACAGCAGATTTAGCTCTGAGTTATTTCTGGTAACGTTATCCACTGCTGTGCAATGTATGACCTCCGCCTTCCACCATGGTACAATTAAAACTTCCTTTATGTTGCTGTTCCTACTGAGTGTCAGAGAATAAGAAGTGCTCCCCCTATGCCCATAGCGGGTATTACTCTTCTTCTTCAGTTTTATTGGTGGCTGACCAAAGTGAAAGTGTAACTGCTGGGTATTTCTGTAATGACTGTGATATAAATTCATAACCATTAAATCGTTAATGTTTTTTACTGTGATATATATTCACATTGATTATCTTCCCATCCCTAATTGTGTGTGTGTGTGTGTGTGTGTGTGTGTGTGTGTGTGTGTGTGTGTGTGTGTGTGTGTGTGTGTGTGTGTGTGTGTGTGTGTGTGTTTGTGTGTGTGTGTTTCAGAGTCGGAAAGCTCTGTGCAGGACAGAGAGGTTTTGGGTTACAGCTTCAACTTCAACAGCAGCTCTGTGGCAGCAGCCATTCTAGTGCCTTTCATAGCCACCATCATCGCTGGGTTTGCACTGTACCTCTACAAACACAGGTACTGTACACCTGCGCTCTACACACACAGGTATACCTGCACTGTGCCTCTACAAACACAGGTACTGTACACCTGCGCTCTACACACACAGGTATACCTGCCCTGTACCTCTACAAACACAGGTACTGTACACCTGCGCTCTACACACACAGGTAAACCTGCACTGTGCCTCTACAAACACAGGTACTGTACACCTGCGCTCTACACACACAGGTATACCTGCACTGTACCTCTACAAACACAGGTACTGTACACCTGCGCTCTACACACACAGGTATACCTGCACTGTGCCTCTACAAACACAGGTACTGTACACCTGCACTCTACACACACAGGTATACCTGCACTGTACCTCTACAAACACAGGTACTGTACACCTGCGCTCTACACACACAGGTATACCTGCCCTGTACCTCTACAAACACAGGTACTGTACACCTGCGCTCTACACACACAGGTATACCTGCACTGTACCTCTACAAACACAGGTACTGTACACCTGCGCTCTACACACACAGGTATACCTGCACTGTGCCTCTACAAACACAGGTACTGTACACCTGAGCTCTACACACACAGGTATACCTGCACTGTACCTCTACAAACACAGGTACTGTACACCTGCGCTCTACACCACACAGGTATACCTGCACTGTACCTCTACAAACACAGGTACTGTACACCTGCGCTCTACACACACAGGTATACCTGCACTGTGCCTCTACAAACACAGGTACTGTACACCTGCGCTCTACACACACAGGTATACCTGCACTGTACCTCTACAAACACAGGTACTGTACACCTGTGCTCTACACACACAGGTATACCTGCACTGTACCTCTACAAACACAGGTACTGTACACCTGCGCACTACACACACAGGTATACCTGCACTGTACCTCTACAAACACAGGTACTGTACACCTGCGCTCTACACACACAGGTATACCTGCACTGTACCTCTACAAACACAGGTACTGTACACCTGCGCACTACACACACAGGTATACCTGCACTGTACCTCTACAAACACAGGTACTGTACACCTGCGCTCTACACACACAGGTATACCTGCACTGTACCTCTACAAACACAGGTACTGTACACATGAGCTGTACCTCTACAAACACAGGTACTGTACACCTGTGCTCTACACACACAGGTATACCTGCACTGTGCCTCTACAAACACAGGTACTGTACACCTGCGCTCTACACACACAGGCATACCTGCACTGTGCCTTTACAAACACAGGTACTGTACATCTGTGCTCTACACACACAAATATACCTGCACTGTACCTCTACAAACACAGGTACTGTACACATGAGCTGTACCTCTACAAACACAGGTACTGTACACCTGTGCTCTACACACACAGGTATACCTGCACTGTGCCTCTACAAACACAGGTACTGTACACCTGTGCTCTACACACACAGATATACCTGCACTGTGCCTCTACAAACATAGGTACTGTACACCTGCGCTATACACACACAGGTATACCTGCACTGTGCCTCTACAAACACAGGTATTGTACGCCCATGTTTAAGTTGGTGATGACAATTTGGCAGACAGACACACTGTGTAAAGACGGATATCTTCGCTCATTGATCGCAAAAAATAGGACTTATTTCAAGCATTAATTGAATTATATGAATTTTTTTTTTTTTGCCTGATATAATCACAGTTCTAGATTATTTGAATAATTAGATTTCCCTCCAGGGATTTCCTTTTCCCTAAATGACTTACAAGAATTAATGATGATTATCCAAGAGTAGGGTATTTATAATATTTATGTAATAACTTCTACACACCTTTAAATGATCCGTCTTTTATTTAAAGGTAAACATGTAAAGTAGAAAAGTAAAATAATGCTAAAACTAAAAGAAAGCAGCATTGCTCCGGAGAGCAGCGTGTGCCTGTCTGCGTTCCTCTAAATGTGTAGTATAATTGCAGAGGGACGTAAGCAGCATTGCTCCGGAGGGCAGCGTGTGTCTGTCTGCGTTCCTCTAAATGTGTAGTATAATTGCAGAGGGACGTAAGCAGCATTGCTCCGGAGGGCAGCGTGTGATTGGTCCAGCATTGCTCTGGAGGGCAGCGTGTGATTGGTCCAGCATTGCTCTGGAGGGCAGCGTGTGATTGGTATTGCACCGAGGGCAGCGTGTGATTGGTCCAGCATTGCTCCGGAGGGCAGCGTGTGATTGGTCCAGCATTGCTCCGGAGGGCAGCGTGTGTCTGTCTGCGTTCCCCTAAATGTGTAGTATAATGGTTAAGGAACAGGGCTTGTAACCGAAAGGTTGCAGGTTCGATTCCCAGACAGGACACAGCTGTTGTACCCTTGAGCTGAAGGTACTTAACCTCTAATTGCTTCAGTATATATCCGCCTGTATAAATGGATACTGTGTAAAAATGCAGAATCCCTGTTCGTCACTCTGGCTATGCCCATAATGTGATGAATAAAATTGCAAGGAAATTGCACAGAAACCAGACCGGAATCCCCAAAAACAGAAAGTGAGGTAAAAAAACCTCCCCAGTTTGAAGAAACACTCAAACGGTGGCGAGAAAAAACCTGCCCAATGGAAAGAAATCTCAGGAGAAATCTACAGAGGGGGAGCCCATCCTCCGCTGGCCGGCCCGGTTTAAAGTAAAGGTGGAATGAATGGAAACAGGAATGTAATGAGGGATCTAACACAGCAAATAATCTGAAATTAAAAGCTCCAGCGACAAGCACAAACACACACAAATAAAAAATATTAAAGAGGAAAATGTTTCAAAATGTAAAACAGAGGCTCTGGGTCTGATGTCCATCCTGTTTGTGACTGATATCCTTCCTGTGTGTGACTGATGTCCTTCCTGTTTGTGACTGATGTCCTTCCTGTGTGTGACTGATGTCCTTCCTGTGTGTGACTGATGTCCTTCCTGTATGTGACTGATGTCCTTCCTGTTTGTGACTGATGTCCTTCCTGTGTGTGACTGATGTCCTTCCTGTGTGTGAGTGAAGTCCTTCCTGTGTGTGACTGATGTCCTTCCTGTTTGTGACTGATGTCCTTCCTGTGTGCGTCCCGACAGGAGAAGACCCAAAGTGCCATTCAACGGCTACGCGGGACACGAGAACAGCAACGGGAGGGCCACGTTTGAGAACCCCATGTACGACCGAAACATCCACAACATCCCTCCCACTGATGTGGGTGCCCGGGGAGGCGGAGTTTACCGTCAGCACTGTCTGTACAGCCGTATAGCTCCTCCCCCTCCCAAAGAGGAGTCCTGCCAGGTACCTGCTCACCTGTGTGGCCTGTATTAAAACTATGTGTGTGTGAGACATGTTTGCATGTATGCATTTCATATGGGATGTGGGTTGCTAGCCTCTTTTATTTCTATGGTTTATACCTCACTGTGCCACCACTATCTTGATTGATACATTTCTGTGACAGGTTTGTTTGTAGGTTATAACACATTTACGTGTATTTTAACAATATGTCCCAACCTGTAGAGCAGCGCTGCCCCAACTCTTAGCCCATGACCAACATTATAACCCAATGCATTTTCTGAATACAGACCTCAAAATCCCATCAGTTAACACCACACAGGCAGCTAGTGCCAATCAAAAATGCATTTCAGTATCTTGTTGCCCCTGCAACCTAATCTAATTGGACTGGTGATAACTGTAATGATGTGATGCCGTTTGTGGGCACCTCTTTCTTCCTCTCTTCCTCTCTCCTCCTGTCCTCCTTTCTCCTCCTCCTCTCTCATCCTCTCTCCTCCTCTCTCGTCCTCTCCTGTCCTCCTCTCTCCTCCTCCTCTCTCATCCTCTCCTCTCTTCCTCTCCTCTCATCCTCTCTTCCTCTCCTCTCATCCTCTCTTCTCTCCTCTTCTTCTCTCTCTCCTCTCCCAGGTTCCTGTCTGTCCTTGTCAGGGTACCTCAGGCGAAGGCTGCTCTTTCATGTCACATGTCTTCATCCCGAATTCCGCCCCAGAATTCTGCGTGCCCGGCTTCCAGGGGGGTGGAGCCAGCGGTGGGGTATTGCCAGGAGACAGTGTGAGAGGAAGACGAGGATGAACAATCTAAAATTGCTCCTTGGAAGAAGGAGCAGCTCAGAGATGGTGGACAAAACTGAGAATCGTAGATACACATCTGTTCCTGAGATGTGTACCTTTTCCTGAGATACACACCTTTTCCTGAGATACTCACCTGTACCTGAGATATGCCCCTTTTCCTGAGCTCCTCAGCTGTCACTGAGATAAGCACCTGTTCCTGAGATACTCACCTGTACCTGAGATACTCACCTGTACCTGAGATACGCCCCTTTTCCTGAGCTCCTCAGCTGTCACTGAGATACTCACCTGTTCCTGCGATACTCACCTGTTCCAGAGATACGTAACTGTTCCTGCGATACTCACCTGTTCCTGCGATATTCACCTGTTCCAGAGATACGCACCTGTTCCCGCGATACTCACCTGTTCCTGCAATACTCACCTGTTCCTGCTATACTCACCTGTTCCTGGGCTGAGCTGCTCTTGGGGCCTGCATGACACAGTTTATTCTTTTTAAGCAAAAGCATAAGATGGGTTCTTTTTATCAGTCTGCAGGTTCTCCCACATCACAGCACCCCCCCTCACCCCCCCCCCCCCCCCCCCCCCCCCCTCAGCCCCACTCTCACAGCATTACGCTGGCTGCAGACACGGCTATGCGCCAGACATTATGACCCCAATGGACACACAGGTCTGCAGAGAAGGTTCTGAGCGCATGTGGAGGCCTCGCCGCTGCCCCCGATGGCCACGTGGCGGTAGTGCGGCTGTGCTGCACCCTGCTACTCCTCCTGGATAATTGATATTGATTTCTCTCAAGCTATCACCTGAGGCTAAGATAGGCTCTCCTGCAAGGACGTAACGAGATGCTGGATTTGAGACACACTGTACTCGGGGTGCTGGGAACGTTTTCTGCTCCCACTTTTGATTCTGAAGGAATGGCTGCGATTACCTGCCAAGAATGCAAACCAAAGACGGGGGCTCCCAATGAAATGGAGTTCTCCTGGGAAATCAGCAAAGGGGGAAATGTGTGGCAGGATGATGGTGTGTGTGTGTGTGTGTGTGTGTGTGTGTGTGTGTGTGTGTGTGTGTGTGTGTGTGTGTGTGTGTGTGTGTGTGTGTGTGTGTGTGTGTGTGTGTGTGTGTGTGTGTGTGTGTGTGTGCACGCGTGTGTGTGCGCATACATGAGTTTATACTGAAAATAAGACGTTGTAACTTCCTTGGAAAGGCTATCAATCACCACCATTGAGGATGTGTAATTTTTCATTATGACATCACAATCACCATCTGATGGCCTGGCTTTCCCTCCACTGCAGTGGAAAAGCCAGCAGCGCTAGGCTAGCAGCTTTAGCCTCTGACTCCGGAGGAGCTGTTCCATAATTAACCTGCTTAATGGATGTCCCTATACAGTCTGCCCATTTTCCCTTTATTCAGCTGGATCTTTCTAGGAGAAAATCAGTAAAATTAGCTGAAGGCTTTACCGGCAGTGCTTCTTCTCCTGGGATTTAAACCTGCAACCTCAGCTGCTGATCAGCTGTGCCACACTGAGTACGGTGCTGCTCCCCTGGGCCTCTAGCTCCCCCTACTGGGTCTGAGTGTCCCTGCAGTGATGGAGGATGCCGATGTCACAGGCTCCTCCCTGATCCCGACGCTGGAAACATGCAAAGCTGCGTCTACACACTTCAGACCCTTATATCAGGCCCGCACATGCGTGTTCCACCCGGCCCGGCTCCATGGTCATGGGACAACACACACACACACGCACACACACACACACACACACACATACGCACAAACACACGCACACGCATACACGCACACACACACACACGCACACAAACACACACACGCACACACATACACACACACACACGCACACATACACACACATAAACACACACACACACACACACACACACACATATCCCACCTGGTCATGCATCACGTGAGACCTGGCTCCGCGTTACCTGGCTCCGCCCCTCTCTCTGACATCATCAGTGAATTTGCATAACTTGAGCTCCCCTGCTGCTCTGATGAGGGAAGTGTACAATGGCCATATCAGCCAGGCTCACATTTTCTCATTTACCCAGAAACAGGCTTCAGTTTGTAATGTGAATTTCAGCATTTAATGTTGCTATGACTGCCTATGGAAATATGCTCCAGTCTTCGGGAGTTGAATTTATGGATTGCTGCTAATTTATGCAAACTCATCTTTATATCTGTCTCCTTAGTGGGAAATGAGGTTAGCGGCCCTGAGCTGGGCGAAGTTAGCGGTGCTGAGCTGGAAATGCTAATTCCATTAAATTATACATTTGCCTGGAGGATTCAACCTTCTCCTGGACGACTGGACCAGAGAGTTTAATGCACTGTGTGTGTGTGTGTGTGTGTGTGTGTGTGTGTGTTCATTCTCATTCTCACCATTTTTCCTTTATCTCTCAACCTTAATCTAAAAACCCCAAAGAGGGGTGATGTGCTCTGTACCGCCAGCAGTTTTATTCTGAAAGGCCTGCTCTACTGAATTTAGGAGCTGATCTATTCCTGGTAAAGGTCAAAGGGCAAAGGTAACCAGATGGCAGGTAAACTGATAAAGGACAGTAGTGTGGTAGTGGGCATTCACCACTGTAATACCCATTTTCTGTCTGATCCTGTGGCAGTTAAGAAGCAGAGAGGATTCTGGGAAGGTGGGAGCTGACTTCCTGTCTGATCCTGTGGTAGTTAAGAAGCAGAGAGGATTCTGGGAAGGCAGGTGCTGACTTCCTGTCTGATCCTGTGGTAGTTAAGAAGCAGAGAGCATTCTGGGAAGGTAGGAGCTGAATATCTGCTGAGCGTAGAGAGATCTGGGGCGCGACTCTCTTTTTAGAATTCCTTTCAGCTTAGAGGGGCCACTTGGGAGCAATGTGCATTTTCTCATCTACTTTTCAGCCACACTTCTTAAATCTTAAATCGGAGAAGAGATAAAAAAATAAAAAAAATAAAAAATCAGCGTTGATGTCATTTCTTTGAGATAAAGTAGGGAAACTGATGAGCACAGTTGCACTGCTCTTAGTATCTGATGTCTGGCACCTGGCGCCGCAGGTAGCCGCTAATAGCATTTGGGTGGGACTGATTTTGTAAGCAGGAGGCCTCCCGGCCATGCCCGAGTGGGCGTGTTCTGCACTCGTTTTGCACAAAATGCAGCCGCCGGACGTCACCCGCTCTGCCCGCTAGAAACTAGAGGCGAAGTCGGCGAAGTCGGCGAAGCGCTTGTGAATAACGTCAAATGCCAACGAGTGGTTCCAAATGAGCCATGCCGGTTTATGGATCTTTCGATTTGCTTATGATGCACAGCGCCCGTTTATACTCGATTCCAGCAGCGAGCTCCTCCCTCGCCCGCCACCTGATGCGGGATAGCCCGACATGGTCAAAACGAGTCCGCCCATTATTAGCACTGCAGATAACAACTAATAGCAGTGCTAGCACCACAGAAATATTATATTAGCAATGTAGTGCCACAGATAGATGGTATTAGCAGTGTTAGCGATACAGATGGTGTGAGATGGTGGGTGTTACCGTACTTAGCGCCACAGATGCCAAGTGTTAGCCGCATTAGCGCCACAGATAGCCTACCACATATTAGCCGCATTAGTGCCACAGATAGCCTACCAAGTATTAGCCGCATTAGCGCCACAGATAGCCTACCAAGTATTAGCTGCATTAGCACCACAGATAGCCTACCAAGTGTTAGCCGCATTAGCGCCACAGATAGCCTACCAAGTATTAGCTGCATTAGCACCACAGATAGCCTACCAAGTGTTAGCCGCATTAGCGCCACAGATAGCCTACCAAGTATTAGCTGCATTAGCACCACAGATAGCCTACCAAGTGTTAGCCGCATTAGCGCCACAGATAGCCTACCAAGTGTTAGCCGCATTAGCGCCACAGATAGCCTACCAAGTATTAGCTGCATTAGCACCACAGATAGCCTACCAAGCGTTAGCCGCATTAGCGCCACAGATAGCCTACCAAGTATTAGCTGCATTAGCGGGTATTGACACTGTTAGCGCTGCAGCGGCTTCCTGCAGGAAGTGCTGTTCAGCCAGTCTGCTCTCCCAGTCCCATCCCATAATAGGCTCTATGCACGACCACTTCCGGGTTTTGACCAAGGCGGCTTCTCCTCTTCCGGTCAGCGAGATCGAAGACGGCAGGATGGCAGAATCGTCCCGGTTCACCCGCTGTTTACTAGAATTACCAAAAGTAACCGTCAATGATGTGCGGACAATAGCCAGGATGTGCACTCAAACGCCGCAGAGCAAACTTGAGAAAGGTTTTTGTGTCTTCTTACCTCTGCAATTATGAAGGTATGTCACTAACGCTAGCTAACCTTAGCTAGCTAGTTGGGCTAACGGCCGCTAGGCTGTTCTTTCCATTATCTGTCCATAACAGCTTGCTAAATTCCATATTACTGACACGTGACACTTTCGCTAGTCCTACTCTCAGCTGGTGGGGCTTCTCAGCTTTCCTCATAGAGCGGTAGCAGTGAGCTCTAACGGAGATCTCACTTGTGGCCCTGTTTTTACCTGACACTTTAAGACAAAAATACAAACACTTACATTCAATGGGGGACATTACTATTAACGTGATTATACAAAATTGATACGATTCACGATATGGGAAGCCCCAGTAATATGGAATTTAGCAAGCTGTTATGGACAGATAATGGAAAGAACAGCCTAGCGGCCATTAGCCCAACTAGCTAGCTGAGGTTAGCTAGCGTTAGTGACATACCTTCATAATTGCAGAGGTAAGAAGACACAAAAACCTTTCTCAAGTTTGCTCTGCGGCGTTTGAGTGCACATCCTGGCTATTCTCCGCACATCATTGACGGTTACTTTTGGTAATTCTAGTAAACAGGAGAAGCGGAGAAGCGGCCTTGGTCAAAACACGGAAGTGGTCGTGCATAGAGCCTATTGCATTTTAGCTTTATAAATCCCCCAGAGTGCATCTCTGTAATCTCACCTGCCACCTGCAGAAAAAGAGAGAAGGTAGGAGAGGAAGAGGAGGAGAGGAGGAGGAGAGGAGGAGGAGGAGGGATAAACAGGTGCTTTTTTCCCTGAGTTGCTGTCGTCTCAGCGGTTGAGGACACGCAATCTCCAGGTCTCCGGCAGTCACTTTATCAGCCTCTGCCCCTTAATTTAATTCCACACTGCTTAAGCTCTTTATGAAAGCAGACGCTGCTCCCAGTGTCTGCTGGGCCGCTCTGCCTGTGTCTCTCAAACACCCAGCGCTGTTTTATTGGACCCTTTTCGCACAGGCAAAACTAATAACACAACCAATGATTGGTGCAAAACAATTCGTATGACCAATCATTTGTCGTGTTATTGGTTTTGCGTGCGCTAAAAGGTTTTACACACGCTAAAGGTTTTAGTAAATCAGGCCCTTAGAGAGGAAGAGTGGCGGTCTGATTCAGCCTGCTGTTGGTTGCCGTGGGAGCAGAGCCTCTCTCGTCTGTGCAGCCGGCTGATAGCCAGGTCTGTGGGTGTGTCTCCATAGCTAGGCTGTACTTCATCAGTGTTGTTTTTATGTCTTTGTAAGTTTTTCAGTGCATTCTCCTTTTAAGGCGTTCCTTTGACTGGGTGCCAGATTTCGATTGTTTCCATGCCAACGTTCCGGAGGAGAGAAAGCTGTCCCACCTGTCACAACATCACATCCACCTCGAACCCGCTTCTCTTTCTCCCACCCTCGACACACCTTTACCTGTCCTTACCCACTTCAGACCCTACTGAGGATTTTACTCTCCCTCATGCGGGACGACAGCTCGTGAGTTTTGGGAGTAATTCACTGGCCCCTGCGTGTTTCCGGTCTGTCCCTCTCTCTGCGCATCCCAGCTCAGCGCTGAGCCTGCTTCTCAGACGTATCGCACACTCAATCAAACGCCAAACGAGTTTTTTCATTTGAATAGAGAGACCGGCAAACTCTTTAGAGTCATCAACTCTTTATTATTCAGTGTTGGTTTCTGTCGTTTGTTGTGTATTTAAGTCGTCAACGTGCAAGTAATTGATTAAGGATGAAGTGTTGAGACGCATCCCAATCAGTCATTAATGTCCTCCGTCATTAATCCAAGTTGTTTGTGCGGGACGCTCTGGATATTATTTCCTCGTCTCTTGCTCTGCCAAAATGAGGGTATTAGAGAAGTTGGCTCTGTCGTGGTTTTGATTCATCTCGTGCCGCAGTGAATCCCCCAAAAGGGTTTTCTTTCTTTAAATCTTTTGTGGGTGTTGGATTGTTAGTGCTGTTTGCGCCTTGTGCCAAAAGAGGTGTTGAAATGCTCCTCAGAATGTGTATGCGTGTGCGTTTGATTTCTTTGTGTGTGTGACAGATCTGGACAGTCGCTAATTCAGCTGACAGCAATATGGTGTGTTGGGGGTCATTTCAGTTTAATTTTGATTCAGGAAATTAAATTACATTTGTTTGAATGGAAGTGGAATCCATCCCAAACTATAGTGGTCAGGTGTAACAGAACACTGTTCACATGCCGTTACTGAACGTTTCACCTGGGATTAAACACGCTGTCACTGAACGTTTCACATGTGGTTGGTTACCTGTGGTCAATGAATGTTTCATCTGCATTTATACATGCCGTGATTGTCCGTTTCAAAGGGATAGGCAGATGTTGGTGTTGGGTAAATAATGTGGCTGTGTGTGTTTGGGTCAGGGATAGACAGATGTTGGTGTTGGGTAAATAATGTGGCTGTGTGTGTTTGGGTCAGGGATAGACAGATGTTGGTGTTGGGTAAATAATGTGGCTGTGTGTGTTTGGGTCAGGGATAGACAGATGTTGGTGTTGGGTAAATAATGTGGCTGTGTGTGTTGGGTCAGGGATAGACAGATGTTGGTGATGGGTAAATAATGTGGCTGTGTGTGTTTGGGTCAGGGATAGGCAGATGTTGGTGTTGGGTAAATAATGTGGCTGTGTGTGTTGGGTCAGGGATAGACAAATGTTGGTGTTGGGTAAATAATGTGGCTGTGTGTGTTTGGGTCAGGGATAGGCAGATCTTGGTGTTGGGTAAATAATGTGGCTGTGTGTGTTGGGTCAGGGATAGACAGATGTTGGTGATGGGTAAATAATGTGGCTGTGTGTGTTTGGGTCAGGGATAGGCAGATGTTGGTGTTGGGTAAATAATGTGGCTGTGTGTGTTGGGTCAGGGATAGACAGATGTTGGTGTTGGGTAAATAATGTGGCTGTGTGTGTTTGGGTCAGGGATAGGCAGATCTTGGTGTTGGGTAAATAATGTGGCTGTGTGTGCTGGGTCAGGGATAGACAGATGTTGGTGTTGGGTAAATAATGTGGCTGTGTGTGTTTGGGTCAGGGATAGGCAGATCTTGGTGTTGGGTAAATAATGTGGCTGTGTGTGTTGGGTCAGGGATAGACAGATGTTGGTGTTGGGTAAATAATGTGGCTGTGTGTGTTTGGGTCAGGGATAGGCAGATCTTGGTGTTGGGTAAATAATGTGGCTGTGTGTGTTGGGTCAGGGATAGACAGATGTTGGTGATGGGTAAATAATGTGGCTGTGTGTGTTTGGGTCAGGGATAGACAGATGTTGGTGTTGGGTAAATAATGTGGCTGTGTGTATTTGGGTCAGGGATAGGCAGATGTTGGTGTTGGGTAAATAATGTGGCTGTGTGTGTTGGGTCAGGGATAGACAGATGTTGGTGTTGGGTAAATAATGTGGCTGTGTGTGTTTGGGTCAGGGATAGGCAGATCTTGGTGTTGGGTAAATAATGTGGCTGTGTGTGTTGGGTCAGGGATAGACAGATGTTGGTGTTGGGTAAATAATGTGGCTGTGTGTGTTGGGTCAGGGATAGACAGATGTTGGTGTTGGGTAAAAGATGTGGCTGTGTGTGTTTGGGTCAGGGATAGGCAGATCTTGGTGTTGGGTAAATAATGTGGCTGTGTGTGTTGGGTCAGGGATAGACAGATGTTGGTGTTGGGTAAATAATGTGGCTGTGTATGTTTGGGTCAGGGATAGGCAGATCTTGGTGTTGGGTAAATAATGTGGCTGTGTGTGTTTGGGTCAGGGATAGGCAGATATTGGTGTTGGGTAAATAATGTGGCTGTGTGTGTTTGGGTCAGGGATAGGCAGATGTTGGTGTTGGATAAATAATGTGGATGTGTGTGTTTGGGCTAGGGATAAGCAGATGTTGGTGTTGGGTAAATAATGTGGCTGTGTGTGTTTGGCTCAGGGATAGGTAGATGTTGGGTAAATTAGATACTTATTTCAGGGCCTAACTGAACACTATGGGGAGTGATTCAGATACAATCAGGCCTATGAGGTGATAAGGTTGTTGTGGTGTTTCTGTCCTTCACTCCAGTGTTAATGACGTTTGAGTTCACAGCTGTCTCTGGGATTTTAACTAAAAACTAAAACTCTTTTTTTGCTCGGTTGATCTTTTTCTGGCAGAAATGGAGACAGCCATCATTCTCCAAGGCTCAGAACTCACTGCAGTAAACCAGGAAGATAACGCAAGCTTTAAATATCACATGAAATGGTATATAATCACAATCATGATTATATACCATTTATATACCATGATTATATACCATTTACCATATCCCCCCCCCCCCCCCCCCCCCCCCAGTTCCCTTGGTGATCAGAACATTGATTGGTAACCCAAATGACTGCTCAACTTTGCATGATTCCATTGTTCCAAACTCCACATCACCCATACCATAATATCCCAATCACAAAACATGTGGGTGGAGCTCACAGCAGCCAATAGCAGTGATGTGTGGAGCACAACGGTCAAGACCTTGGATGCCTTCAGTGGGAAGATTAGTTTTTCAATTTTTCTTTTTCTTATGAAATGATGTGTACACTTTTATTAATTAATGTTCTGCTGGAATGCTTAGTATCTGTATTTATTTATTTATTTATTTTACACACGCACACACACACACACGTGTGCTCATACACACACAAACACACGCACACACACACGCACACACGCACACACACACACTCGGAAGGACTGCCGGTGTCTGCCTTGTCGGTGTTCCTGTTTAATTATTTGGTTGTTTTTAAATCTTTCTCTCTGCTGTGTTTACCTGGACTTTCCTCCTGTGCTTCACCTGAGTCTGAAAGGGCCACACCCGGGCCACATTTTACCCTCACACACCTATTGATGGTGGAATCTGTGTCTCAGACACCGAGTGTTTCCTTTGACCAAAACGGTTTGCTGAAGCAGAGAATGTTCCTGAGTGACAGGGAATAGTGTGAGAGGAGAAATGAGCTTTTTTTGTAGAGAGATATATTTTTATTATTAAAGATACATTTGTAATTAAGAAAAAGACAGACATTGAAAGGCCTGTCAATGTCTCATTATCATGGAATACAAAAATACTAGTGAATAAAAAAAAATAAAAAAAATAAAATAAAAACCTAAATTTTTTGTAAATTTAATTAAAAAAACAATTATAAAGAGTTTACATACACGTTGTACTGTAAATATGTAACATAACCCTGACATGCTGGACTGCAATATATAAAAAGTATTTTATGTGTGTATATGATGCTTTGCATTCTGTCTAAACTTATTCTACTTTACGGAAATCTATTTTAAAGCTTTTTTTGGAATAAAAATTTTAAAAAAAGTAAAAAAGTGTCGTATCACTTCTGATGGTGCATGTGGGATGTGTGTGTGGGTGCGTGCGTGCGTGTGAGTGTGCGTGCGTGCGTGCATGCGTGCGTGTGTGCGTGCATGCGTGTGTGTGTATGTATAAACCCGACCTCTGTCAGCCTCTTTTAAGAACAATGTTACTCATGTCTAGATGGGATACAGGGCCAGCCTCTTTTAAGAACAAGGTTACTCATGTCTAGATGGGATACAGGGCCAGCCTCTTTTAAGAACAAGGCTACTCATGTCTAGATGGGATTTTGTCTAAAAGAGGTGTCCTATGACCACATTTGTTAGCCAAACTACGGATGTATAATTTGGACAGAAAGGTAAGCCCAAGTAAAAGATGGAGAACTAGTAACCCCAGGTAGCTAGCTCTCTAATATTAGGCGTTTAAGTTACTACAGCTTGTAGAAGTTGACATAAGATTAAGTTAAAGGAAATCGTAAGCTTCAGTGTTACCAACAACAGACCTCAATGGGACCAATGCTTGTGCTAGAAACCGTGCACAACAAGGTCTGTGGATGTTCGTTAGTAATCGTGTCATCATATTTGGAGAGAGACGTTTCTGTTGAGTTTTTGGAATGTCTGTTGCATCAGGTGATATCTTGAAAAATCTCATCAAAACTATCTGGATGGATAGATAGCACTCCAGGTAAGTAGAAACAGAGCTTAATTTTAGTTTTGGGCGGACTGCCCCTTTAAGCCAAAGGAAATTGTAGCCTTAAATGTTACTTAGGATTACTAGCTTCTCATCTTTTCCTTGGGATTTCCTCTCTGCCCAAATGATTTATCTTTAGTTTGGCTAACAAATGTGGTCATATGACCCCTCTTCTGGATATCTCCTATATCCCATCTAGACACGACTCATGCTAATGGCAGCCATTTTGTGATTTTCCATCTATGAACACACAGTATAATTACGAACGAGTGAGTAATCGGAGATTTCAAACATTACGAGCAAAACTGGCCTTGTTAAATGTGATGTGTCAGGGCACTTTCTTTTCCAGCTACATGTATAATCAGTTACAATGGAGCTTGGACGTAAGCTGTAAATGTTCTTTACAACTCTCTAGCCATGTTGCCTTGTATGCTAAAGGTAAGCTATAGTTTTTAATTCGATATAAAAAGCTTTCCATTTTGAAAAGGGCCCCGGTATGGCTCCTGGTTTTCCTGGAGATCCAACACCAGCTTGAACATATACGGGGTGTGTCCCAATACTCTAAAAATGCACCCTCCCTTCCTCCACTACCACCTCCTCTCCTCCGTTCCTCCACTACCACCTCCTCTCCTCCCTTCCTCCTCCACTACCACCTCCTCTCCTCCGTTCCTCCACTACCACCTCCTCTCCTCCCTTCCTCCACTACCACCTCCTCTCCTCCCTTCCTCCACTACCACCTCCTCTCCTCCCTTCCTCCTCCACTACCACCTCCTCTCCTCCCTTCCTCCACTACCTCCTCCTCTCCTCCCTTCCTCCACTACCACCTCCTCTCCTCCCTTCCTCCACTACCACCTCCTATCCTCCCTTCCTCCACTACCTCCTCCTCTCCTCCCTTCCTCCACTACCACCTCCTCTCCTCCCTTCCTCCACTACCGCCTCCTCTCCTCCTTTCCTCCACTACCACCTCCTCTCCTCCCTTCCTCCACTACCACCTCCTCTCCTCCCTTCCTCCACTACCTCCTCCTCTCCTCCCTTCCTCCACTACCACCTCCTCTCCTCCCTTCCTCCACTACCACCTCCTCTCCTCCCTTCCTCCACTACCACCTCCTCTCCTCCCTTCCTCCACTACCGCCTCCTCTCCTCCCTTCCTCCACTACCACCTCCTCTCCTCCCTTCCTCCTCCACTACCACCTCCTCTCCTCCCTTCCTCCACTACCACCTCCTCTCCTCCCTTCCTCCACTACCACCTCCTCTCCTCCCTTCCTCCACTACCACCTCCTCTCCTCCCTTCCTCCACTACAACCTCCTCTCCTCCCTTCCTCCACTACCACCTCCTCTCCTCCCTTCCTCCTCCACTACCACCTCCTCTCCTCCCTTCCTCCACTAACACCTCCTCTCCTCCCTTCCTCCACTACCACCTCCTCTCCTCCCTTCCTCCTCCACTACCACCTCCTCTACTCCCTTCCTCCACTACCACCTCCTCTCCTCCCTTCCTCCACTACCACCTCCTCTCCTCCCTTCCTCCACTACCACCTCCTCTCCTCCCTTCCTCCTCCACTACCACCTCCTCTCCTCCCTTCCTCCACTACCACCTCCTCTCCTCCCTTCCTGCTCAACCCCCCCCCCCCCACTCCCCCTTCACAAAAATGAATTATGCATCACGCCTCCGGTTCCTGTCTGGCCAGAGGGCCTCATCCACATCACAGGCAATGTTCTCCCTGTCCAAGCAGCGTTGGAAGAAACGCCTCGAGTGGCGCATGAAGCCCTGACAGGCCTCAACACTCACGTCGCCACAAGCCTCCTCCATGGCCTGGAGCAGTGGGACCCGGCCCTGTGGGTTCCGTTCATATACCTTCCACCTCCAAGCTGAAAGAAACTCCTCAATGGGATTCTGGAAAGGAGAATAAGGTGGAAGGTATAGAACGGGAAAATGTGGGTGGTCCTGGAACCACTCACGCACTTGAGCAGCCCGGTGGAAGCTCACATTGTCCCAGATGACGACGTGATCGATCCGCTGTGGGCCATCTATCTGGCCAGGTGGTACCAGCAGGTCATGCAGGCCATCCAGGAAGGCGAGGAGATGGGCAGTGTTCCTCCTCTTCCTCCTCCTCCTCCTCTCACTCTTACCCCTCTCCTTCTCTGGTTGTCTCTCTCTTCAAAGTTCTCCATTGTTCACCAAACAAAACAGAGGCTCAAGGCACTTTTATGCTGCAGTCCTGATTGCAAATTGCTCAACAGACCTGAATGTTTAGAGATTTGAATATTTGTGTGTTGTAGGTTGATGCTTTGAGATTTTACTTGAGAAGTGTGTGCAACAACTGAACATTGTGTGTAGTGTTTTGACAATAAGGTGATGTGTAATTGACATCAGAGTGTAAAGAAGGAAAGTCAGAGTCTAATGCAGATAAGGGAGTGTGAAGTAGTGCCAAATTGGGTCGAGCGATTGGTACATGAAGTGAAGGTTGTGCAAATTGTGCCGAATTTTCGCTTTTTGTGTGTTAACAATTGTGAAAAACTGTAAGAACAAGGTTACTCATGTCTAGATGGGATACAGGGCCAGCCTCTTTTAAGAACAAGGCTACTCATGTCTAGATGGGATTTTGTCTAAAAGAGGTGTCCTATGACCACATTTGTTAGCCAAACTACGGATGTATAATTTGGACAGAAAGGTAAGCCCAAGTAAAAGATGGAGAACTAGTAACCCCAGGTAGCTAGCTCTCTAATATTAGGCGTTTAAGTTACTACAGCTTGTAGAAGTTGACATAAGATTAAGTTAAAGGAAATCGTAAGCTTCAGTGTTACCAACAACAGACCTCAATGGGACCAATGCTTGTGCTAGAAAACCGTGCACAACAAGGTCTGTGGATGTTCGTTAGTAATCGTGTCATCATATTTGGAGAGAGACGTTTCTGTTGAGTTTTTGGAATGTCTGTTGCATCAGGTGATATCTTGAAAAATCTCATCAAAACTATCTGGATGGATAGATAGCACTCCAGGTAAGTAGAAACAGAGCTTAATTTTAGTTTTGGGCGGACTGCCCCTTTAAGCCAAAGGAAATTGTAGCCTTAAATGTTACTTAGGATTACTAGCTTCTCATCTTTTCCTTGGGATTTCCTCTCTGCCCAAATGATTTATCTTTAGTTTGGCTAACAAATGTGGTCATATGACCCCTCTTCTGGATATCTCCTATATCCCATCTAGACACGACTCATGCTAATGGCAGCCATTTTGTGATTTTCCATCTATGAACACACAGTATAATTACGAACGAGTGAGTAATCGGAGATTTCAAACATTACGAGCAAAACTGGCCTTGTTAAATGTGATGTGTCAGGGCACTTTCTTTTCCAGCTACATGTATAATCAGTTACAATGGAGCTTGGACGTAAGCTGTAAATGTTCTTTACAACTCTCTAGCCATGTTGCCTTGTATGCTAAAGGTAAGCTATAGTTTTTAATTCGATATAAAAAGCTTTCCATTTTGAAAAGGGCCCCGGTATGGCTCCTGGTTTTCCTGGAGATCCAACACCAGCTTGAACATATACGGGGTGTGTCCCAATACTCTAAAAATGCACCCTCCCTTCCTCCACTACCACCTCCTCTCCTCCGTTCCTCCACTACCACCTCCTCTCCTCCCTTCCTCCTCCACTACCACCTCCTCTCCTCCGTTCCTCCACTACCACCTCCTCTCCTCCCTTCCTCCACTACCACCTCCTCTCCTCCCTTCCTCCACTACCACCTCCTCTCCTCCCTTCCTCCTCCACTACCACCTCCTCTCCTCCCTTCCTCCACTACCTCCTCCTCTCCTCCCTTCCTCCACTACCACCTCCTCTCCTCCCTTCCTCCACTACCACCTCCTCTCCTCCCTTCCTCCACTACCTCCTCCTCTCCTCCCTTCCTCCACTACCACCTCCTCTCCTCCCTTCCTCCACTACCCGCCTCCTCTCCTCCTTTCCTCCACTACCACCTCCTCTCCTCCCTTCCTCCATTACCACCTCCTCTCCTCCCTTCCTCCACTACCACCTCCTCTCCTCCCTTCCTCCACTACCACCTCCTCTCCTCCCTTCCTCCACTACCACCTCCTCTCCTCCCTTCCTCCACTACCACCTCCTCTCCTCCCTTCCTCCACTACCACCTCCTCTCCTCCCTTCCTTCCACTACCACCTCCTCTCCTCCCTTCCTCCACTACCTCCTCCTCTCCTCCCTTCCTCCACTACCACCTCCTCTCCTCCCTTCCTCCACTACCACCTCCTCTCCTCCCTTCCTCCACTACCTCCTCCTCTCCTCCCTTCCTCCACTACCACCTCCTCTCCTCCCTTCCTCCACTACCACCTCCTCTCCTCCCTTCCTCCACTACCCGCCTCCTCTCCTCCCTTCCTCCACTACCACCTCCTCTCCTCCCTTCCTCCTCCACTACCACCTCCTCTCCTCCCTTCCTCCACTACCACCTCCTCTCCTCCCTTCCTCCACTACCACCTCCTCTCCTCCCTTCCTCCACTACCACCTCCTCTCCTCCCTTCCTCCACTACAACCTCCTCTCCTCCCTTCCTCCACTACCACCTCCTCTCCTCCCTTCCTCCTCCACTACCACCTCCTCTCCTCCCTTCCTCCACTACCACCTCCTCTCCTCCCTTCCTCCACTACCACCTCCTCTCCTCCCTTCCTCCTCCACTACCACCTCCTCTACTCCCTTCCTCCACTACCACCTCCTCTCCTCCCTTCCTCCACTACCACCTCCTCTCCTCCCTTCCTCCACTACCACCTCCTCTCCTCCCTTCCTCCTCCACTACCACCTCCTCTCCTCCCTTCCTCCACTACCACCTCCTCTCCTCCCTTCCTCCTCCACTACCACCTCCTCTACTCCCTTCCTCCACTACCACCTCCTGTACTCCGTGCCCCGGAAACCGATCTTTGTGTTTTAATCTAATGTCGCTGATTACATCTTAATTACGTATTAATGGTTACATACTAATGAATGTCTCGACACAAACCGCAATGTCAGGTACATAGGCTATTGTACATGCAAATACTACCTGTGGGCAGGTGATGGGAGGGGCTTGTGTGATTCTGGGTCAGTTAACCAATCAACGAAGAGCATTTGGAAAAAAAACCTGCAAAGCTCACCCATGTTTGGTCGACCTTGTGGAATAATATAATTTGCTGAAAAATTGTACGACAAGGGACTTTTAAATTTATGACATTAACAAGGAGATCACATATCAGGAAAGAGACACCAAAAAACTATATATTTTTTTCAAACTCAATTTATTCATAGATTCTATGAAAGAAATACCTGTGTCAAGTGAATCACTATTCCTGAATAGCAATTGTGTGAGTGTGTGAGCGAGAGAGAGAGCGATAGAGAGAAAATTAATGTTATGTACGATGGTCATCTCTATATTCGTAACATTGAAAGTTCTGTCTGCAAAGAGAAGATGTTCTTCTGGTTTGATGGCTTATGAATATTTATGAAGGGCGGGACCAAGGGCAGTGCCAGTAGAGGAAATTAACTTTGATTTCCTTGCTAGTAAAATCTGTAATTTTATGCCTTTTCCCTGTAGCGCTGAATGGGGGTATGTGAAATAAAAGGTTTCTGCAGCTGAAATGTACCAGTTGGCTTTCGATATATCTCCCACACCTGCACTGACTGTATGTGTGTGTGTATATGAGTGTGTCTGTGTGAGACTCTGGCTGACTGTATGTGAGTGTGTGTGTCTGTGTGTGTGTGTGTGTGTGTGTGTGTATGAGAGTGTATGTGTGAGACTCTGGCTGACTGTATGTGAGTGTGTGTGTGTGTGTCTGTGTGTGATAGTTTGGCTGACTGTGTGTGGGGGGGGGGGGGGGGGGGCTGGCAGGGTGAGACTAGGGTGAGCTGATCCACCCGGTAGAGCAGAAAGAGAGCGAGAGAGAGAGTGTGTGAGCGAGTGAGAGAGCAAGGGTCAGCTAACAGGGGATGTGAGGCTTGGTGAGATTACCTGATCTAACAGGGGGCGTGAGGCTTGGTGAGATTACCTGATCTAACAGGGGGCGTGAGGCTTGGTGAGATTACCTGATCTAACAGGGGGCGTGAGGCTTGGTGAGATTACCTGATCTAACAGGGAACGTGAGGCTTGGTGAGATTACCTGATCTAACAGGGGGCGTGAGGCTTGGTGAGATTACCTGATCTAACAGGGAACGTGAGGCTTGGTGAGATTACCTGATCTAACAGGGGACGTGAGGCTTGGTGAGATTACCTGATCTAACAGGGGGCGTGAGGCTTGGTGAGATTACCTGATCTAACAGGGAACGTGAGGCTTGGTGAGATTACCTGATCTAACAGGGGGCGTGAGGCTTGATGAGATTACCTGATCTAACAGGGGACGTGAGGCTTGG
>CM056399.1:15729429-15754429 GCA_029718625.1 Synaphobranchus kaupii
GGCTCTGGCAGGTGGTGGGGTGGGGGGGGGGGGGGGGGGGGGTGTGACTCACTTGTCAAAGATGATCTTGATGGGGGTTCCCCTGTGGTGCCTCTATGACCCACTCGCAGTTGAGCGCCTCCTTATAGAGCTCGGGCCAGCCAGGGGGACAGGATCACCCCACGGGACCCCTTTAAATACCCTCCACAGGGGGCTGTAGGGGTGAGAGGATAAATAAACAGACTTATCAACTTATTACTCATACCTGCATTCACCCATTCATATCACTAAACATGCATTCACTCATTCAAACCAGTAAACCTGCATTCACTCATTCAAACCAGTAAACCTGCATTCACTCATTCAAACCACTAAACCTGCATTCACTCATTCAAACCACTGAACCTGCATTCACTCATTCAAACCACTAAACCTGCATTCACTCATTCAAACCACTAAACCTGCATTCACTCATTCAAACCACTAAACCTGCATTCACTCATTCAAACCAGTAAACCTGCATTCACTCATTCAAACCAGTAAACCTGCATTCACTCATTCAAACCAGTAAACCTGCATTCACTCATTCAAACCACTAAACCTGCATTCACTCATTCAAACCAGTAAACCTGCATTCACCCATTCATACGACTAATCCCGCATTCACCAGCTCACTGGGGTATACTGTAAACCCAGCAGTACCCCAGGGCTCAGCATTCGGTCCGTTACTAATCTCCCCCCTGCTGAGCTTCAGATAACACTCAACACCACTGCCTCCGTTTCCCTCTCTCATACAGTATTCAGGGGGAACACCATCACTGTACCATAACACAGTATTATTTCATATTTGATAAATATTCAGGCATGCCTTTAGAAATGTGTACATGTTTTGGGGCTGTACCGGGAGGTGGATTTTTGGGCTCACCCTCACAGCGGGGCACCGCTCCGTCCCACACCACGTTACCCTCCTTTAGCACACAGGACATGTTGAGGGAGCCCTGGGTCTTCACAAAGCCCTCCTCACACTGAAACCATACCCAGCTGCCGAGCTGCAGGCTCTCCCCTGACCTCCGAGCGTTCACCGGCACGCCCGGATCTGGGCACTCATTGTGCCGGAATGCTGCGGGAGGGAGCAGTGCAAAGGGGCATGATGGGAAAAACAGAAATGATAAGACAAAACAACACAGCAGATTAGAGTTCTTCACTGCCAACACATACATGCCCAACATCAGGGGTGTCAAACTAAATTCCCAGCGGGCCATAGTATCTGTGGGTTTTTGTGGTTTCCTTTCAATCAGCTGCCAACTAAGGCCTTGAGAACAAGGTGTGTGGATTATTTAGCCAATCAATGACTTAAGTACTGATACAGAGGACACCCTGAAAACCAGCAGACACAGAGGCCCTCCAGGACTAGTGTTAAACCAGCAGACACAGCGGCCCCTCCAGGACTGGTGTTAAACCAGCAGACACAGCACCCCCTTCAGGACTGGTGTTAAACCAACAGACACAGCACCCCCTTCAGGACTGGTGTTAAACCAACAGACACAGCACCCCCTTCAGGACTGGTGTTAAACCAGCAGACACAGCGCCCTTTCCAGGACTGGTGTTAAACCAACAGAAACAGCGCCCCCCTCCAGGACTGGAGTTAAACCAGCAGACACAGCACCCCCTTCAGGACTGGTGTTAAACCAGCAGAAACAGCGCCCTTTCCAGGACTGGTCTTAAACCAACAGAAACAGCGCCCCCTCCAGGACTGTGAGTTAAACCAGCAGACACAGCACCCCCTTCAGGACTGGTGTTAAACCAGCAGACACAGCGCCCCCTCCAGGACTGGAGTTTGACACCTGTGATCTACATTCTGTATATGGTCTTGGCTGTGCATAACAGGTAATTCAGCGGATTGCTAACTAACACAAATAAAGTTTAGGGAAATTGTGGGATTGGGTAGGTAATTATATGAGGATTGCAGACCCAGAAAGCAGAGTTTTAAAATCCTTTTTTGAATAAAGCTCACTGATCCACTTTGCCCCCTGGGGATCCGCAGTCCCTGGAGTGTGTTACACTGCGAAAACTGCGTCTGACACACGGTAAGAAATACACACCCAAACACAAGATAGGGAAGAATAATATTCACACACTGGCTAACAGGAAAAGAGCAGTGATATGAATGTAGCACTGTAACAGCTGAGCATAAAGTAGCACTCAGTGATAGCGGGTGCTTTAGTCACAGTTAAGATCAGAGTTACAGTATTCACTGGTAAAGCTCAGTGTTAGCGAGTGTTTTAGTCACAGATAAGATCAGAGTTACAGTATTCACGGGTAAAGCTCAGTGTTAGCGAGTGTTTTAGTCACAGTTAAGATCAGAGTTACAGTATTCACTGGTAAAGCTCAGTGTAAGCGAGTGTTTTAGTCACAGTTAAGATCAGAGTTACAGTATTCACTGGTAAAGCTCAGTGTTAGCGAGTGTTTTAGTCACAGATAAGATCAGAGTTACAGTATTCACTGGTAAAGCTCAGTGTTAGCGGGTGTTTTAGTCACAGTTAAGATCAGAGTTACAGTATTCACTGGTAAAGCTCAGTGTTAGCAGGTGTTTTCGTCACAGTTAAGATCAGTGTTACAGTATTCACTGGTAAAGCTCAGTGTTAGCGAGTGTTTTAGTCACAGTTAAGATCAGAGTTACACTATTCACTGGTAAAGCTCAGTGTTAGCGAGTGTTTTAGTCACAGTTAAGATCAGAGTTACAGTATTCACTGGTAAAGCTCAGTGTTAGCGAGTGTTTTAGTCACAGATAAGATCAGAGTTACAGTATTCACTGGTAAAGCTCAGTGTTAGCAGGTGTTTTAGTCACAGTTAAGATCAGTGTTACAGTATTCACTGGTAAAGCTCAGTGTTAGCGTGTGCTTTAGTCACAGTTAAGATCAGAGCTACAGTATTCACTGGTAAAGCTCAGTGTTAGCGGGTGTTTTAGTCACAGTTATGATCAGTGTTACAGTATTCACAACTGTATTCCCGACTGGTGTTGGATATGATTACGATTAAGTGACTGTTAGTGTTAATATTAGTGCTAGTGTCAATGTCAGTGTTAGTGTCTGTGCTATCGTTAATATTAGTGCTAGTGTCAGTGGTAGTATCAATGGTTGTAACCCTGGCCGGTGTTGGTGTTAGTGTTAGTGTACTCACTGGTGAAGCTGATGTTAAACCCTCGGCCGGTGTTGGTGTTAGTGTTAGTGTACTCACTGGTGAAGCTGATGTTAAACCCCCGGCCGGTGTTGATGTTAGTGTTAGTGTACTCACTCGTGAAGCTGATGTTAAACCCCCGGCCGGTGTTGGTGTTAGTGTTAGTGTACTCACTGGTGAAGCTGATGTTAAACCCCCGGCCGGTGTTGATGTTAGTGTTAGTGTACTCACTGGTGACGCTGATGTTAAACCCTCGGCCGGTGTTGGTGTTACTGTTAGTGTACTCACTGGTGACGCTGATGTTAAACCCTCGGCCGGTGTTGGTGTTAGTGTTAGTGTACTCACTGGTGAAGCTGATGTTAAACCCCCGGCCGGTGTTGGTGTTAGTGTTAGTGTACTCACTGGTGAAGCTGATGTTAAACCCCCGGCCGGTGTTGGTGTGGTCGGTCATGAACTCCAGCCGGGCGACATGGCCGCTCGTGGTGATGGCCGCTGGCACTGCGTCGCCGGAAAAGGTGCCCAGGACGGGCGATTCGGCTTTCCCCCCATCCTTCACGGACAGGTAGTCAAACTGCTTCTCTATGCTGAGGTCATTAAAGGCCAGGTTGACACGGCTCTCGGGCTGAGCGATGACGAGCCACACGCAGTGCATGCTGTTCCCATAATCCTGAGGGTAGTTGGGCGAGAGGAGCACGCCTGACGGAGTTGTGAAGTTGAAGAAACAGGAAACTGTGAAAAGGAAAGAAGGAAGAAGGAAGGAAACAGGAAAAACAAGCTTTTTATGAAGATAACACAACACGCATGTGTTAGTCTATGAGGATAACACAACACGCATGTGTTAGTCTATGAGGATAACACAACACGCATGTTTTAGTCTATGAGGATAACACAACACGCATGTGTTAGTCTATGAGGATAACACAACACGCATGTTTTAGTCTATGAAGATAACACAACACGCATGTGTTAGTCTATGAAGATCACACAACAAGCATGTGTTAGTCTATGAAGATCACACAACACGCATGTGTTAGTCTATGAAGATAACACAACACGCATGTGTTAGTCTATGAAGATAACACAACACGCATGTGTTAGTCTATGAAGATAACACAACACGCATGTGTTAGTCTATGAAGATAACACAACACGCATGTGTTAGTCTATGAAGATAACACAACACGCATGTGTTAGTCTATGAAGATAACACAACACGCATGTGTTAGTCTATGAAGATCACACAACATGCATGTGTTAGTCTATGAAGATAACACAACACGCATGTGTTAGTCTATGAGGATCACACAACACGCATGTGTTAGTCTATGAAGATAACACAACACGCATGTGTTAGTCTATGAAGATAACGCAACATGCATGTGTTAGTCTATGAAGATAACGCAACACGCATGTGTTAGTCTATGAAGATCACGCAACACGCATGTGTTAGTCTATGAAGATAACACAACATGCATGTGTTAGTCTATGAAGATAACACAACACGCATGTGTTAGTCTATGAAGATAACACAACACGCATGTGTTAGTCTATGAGGATCACACAACACGCATGTGTTAGTCTATGAGGATCACACAACACGCATGTGTTAGTCTATGAAGATAACACAACACACATGTGTTAGTCTATGAAGATAACACAACACGCATGTGTTAGTCTATGAAGATAACACAACATGCATGTGTTAGTCTATGAAGATAACACAACACACATGTGTTAGTCTATGAGGATCACACAACACGCATGTGTTAGTCTATGAGGATCACACAACACGCATGTGTTAGTCTATGAAGATAACACAACACACGTGTTAGTCTATGAAGATAACACAACACGCATGTGTTAGTCTATGAAGATAACACAACACGCATGTGTTAGTCTATGAAGATAACACAACACGCATGTGTTAGTCTATGAGGATCACACAACACGCATGTGTTAGTCTATGAAGATCACACAACACGCATGTGTTAGTCTATGAAGATCACACAACACACATGTGTTAGTCTATGAAGATAACACAACACACATGTGTTAGTCTATGAAGATAACACAACACGCATGTGTTAGTCTATGAAGATAACACAACACACGTGTTAGTCTATGAAGATAACACAACACGCATGTGTTAGTCTATGAAGATAACACAACACGCATGTGTTAGTCTATGAAGATAACACAACACGCATGTGTTAGTCTATGAAGATAACACAACACACATGTGTTAGTCTATGAAGATAACACAACACGCATGTGTTAGTCTATGAAGATCACACAACACGCATGTGTTAGTCTATGAAGATCACACAACACGCGTGTTAGTCTATGAGGATCACACAACACGCGTGTGTTAGTCTATAAAGATCACACAACACGCTGATGCATCATGCTTTTTGACACACTGCCAGCATTCCCAACTTTCTCTCAGGGAATGCCGTAAGCAATTGGCCTGTTTGTCACTAGAAGATGCTTGATAATGTAATGACACAAAACATGATGATACATGGAGGTGACATCATATGTTTGTACGCAAACACCGCCAAATTAAAACAATTTGTTCCTATAATACAGATACGTAATACATCTCAAAGCATATCAGTTTAATTTGTATGGATATGTAACATTTCATTATTAAGCATACGTTTCATTTGTATGGATATCTAACATTTCATTATTATAAGTGGAAATAAATGTAGCTCTTTTGGAAATGAGTAAAAACCATAGCAAGATAAAAAATTATGAATAGTCACTCAAGTTTGTCGATTGTTTTCTAAGGGAAGAGGTCACTAGGAGTGTCTCAAAAGGTTTTATATTGAGCGAGACGTTTTCTGAGGTTGGCACTTCTTAAGACCACTTTCAAACCTGTAAGCAAGGATGAGGAAGCACTTTTCCCCTCGTTAAAAATGACTTTTATTCACAAGACCTGGACTGGTCATTTGTAGTTAAGCTTTTGCACAAATAATAAGGACATGTTAAGATCTGCATCTCCATTTGAGCAAAGTGCCTCAGGGTCTGTCTTTGAATTTCACAACAGAACACTCAGGGTGACCTTCACCCTGTAAAATTGTTGGGGGTTTTTATATAAAGTATGAACCTGACCCACCTTACAGATCAGAGAACCGTCCCACTGTGGACATAATTCCTCCTGAGTACCGGGGCCATGGGCTAAAGAGGCTCAAATCATGCTACTCTTCAAGTGCAAATGCAAACTTTCACAGACCGTCATCACGCAGGCTTCCCGGTGTCGTTATCTCTGTTTAATAAATTATCTCTTTTCTCATTTTAATCGATATGGCCAGATTATAAGGAGCCGTGAGTTCCTTGGTTAAACTGCGCATTCGTCTCAGCGCCGTTATTGAGCGGTTCACTAATGAGCTCCCTTCATCAAATTTCTGTTATTCAAGCTCCGCTCCTCACGACCTGCTCCGAACGATAGTCCCGCGGCAAGGATGCACGCCGCCGCGGATCATCCTTATTAAACTCGCGGGAAGTTCTTCCAAGATTTCCGAACGACAGGAGGCCAATTTATCCTGCATAAATACGAAAATAAACAAGCCGGAAGAGGGACTGGATCAGCCGCGCTGTCGTCGTTAAGAATGTGGCAGGATAGTTTCCATGGCAATGTCCATTAAAACCAAGCCGACGGGGAGCGCTTCTCAGAAACTGGCGGATATATAAACGGAACGTGCTCCGTGAGTGCTGACCGCGGCTGGCGCGGCACGTAGAATGCACTCTGTACACGAGCTTGTATTAGTTTAGGTTTACTGCGTGGCCTTTATTATTTATTGATTTATGTTTGTGGATGCGTATGCATTCCGCTCCACAGAACTCAGCTATTCATATTTTTGGCTTCTGTTTATAACCCTCCTAATACCCAATACCTGAAATATAAGAAACCCCAGAGAAATATCTCTCTGGTAGGGGTGTAAAGATTCACCGGTATGAACCGATGCGCCAATCCAAGTGATTAAGGTGTGGCTGCATCAATTCCAAAATGCCAAAACTAGTCCAAACTAAGAGGGAAGCCGGTGAAAAATCAATATGGCTGTCAAAATTAATGAAAATATGAAACATGAACCCCCACTTTCAACGTGGCACTTTGTGTGGGCGCCGTTGCATTGTCCATCAGCGTAAATAGTTTTATTCCTCGTTTATAATGAATAACTGCTTTAGACGACCCTGAGAGAAACAAGAGGGAGAGAGCGGACAAACCGACGAATCATCTGACTGCATGCTGCAGGAGGGCGGGGCTTGACATCCTACCCCCTCATCCAATCCAGAGCTTGGAAAGGCAGTTGCGGGCGTTGACGGGTGGAGTTGCATCCAACCCGCCCCTCCCACATCCTGAACAAACAGTACAATCTGACTGCAGGATGCGAGAGAGGCAGAGTTAGATGTGGATTGGGATTGGATTAAAGAGATGCCACTCCCACCGAACACAGAACAGGATTCTGGGATTGGAGCAGAGGGATTCCAGTCTCACCAAACACAGAACGGGACTCTGAGATTGGAGGAGAGAGGTGCCCCTCCCACAAAACACCAAACGGGACTCTGGGATTGGAGGAGAGAGGCGCTACTCACACACACAGCTGGGCTTCTTGGCTGACCATTGGTTATTTTTCTGGCAGCTGATGTTCCTCTTCCCCACCAGTTCAAAGGCTGGCAGGCACTCAAAATACAGCTTGTCTCCATGCTGGAAGTTTGACCCTTCACGCTTGCCGTACGCAGGGATGCCTGGGTCACCACAGCTTCCCTGGTCTATTTCTGAAACAGAGACAGATGGGGGTGGGGGCTGGTGTATTCCCTTATGAAACAGAGACAGATGGGGGTGGGGGCTGGTGTATTCCCTTATGAAACAGAGACAGATGGGGGTGTGGGCTGGTGTATTCCCTTATGAAACAGAGACAGATGGGGGTGGGGGCTGGTGTATTCCCTTATGAAACAGAGACAGATGGGGGTGGGGGCTGGTGTATTCCCTTATGAAACAGAGACAGATGGGGGTGGGGGCTGGTGTATTCCCTTATGAAACAGAGACAGATGGGGGTGGGGGCTGGTGTATTCCCTTATGAAACAGAGACAGATGGGGGTGGGGGCTGGTGTATTCCCTTATGAAACAGAGACAGATGGGGGTGTGGGCTGGTGTATTCCCTTATGAAACAGAGACAGATGGGGGTGTGGGCTGGTGTATTCCCTTATGAAACAGAGACAGATGGGGGTGTGGGCTGGTGTATTCCCTTATGAAACAGAGACAGATGGGGGTGTGGGCTGGTGTATTCCCTTATGAAACAGAGACAGATGGGGGTGGGGGCTGGTGTATTCCCTTATGAAACAGAGACAGATGGGGGTGTGGGCTGGTGTATTCCCTTATGAAACAGAGACAGATGGGGGTGTGGGCTGGTGTATTCCCTTATGAAACAGAGACAGATGGGGGTGGGGGCTGGTGTATTCCCTTATGAAACAGAGACAGATGGGGGTGTGGGCTGGTGTATTCCCTTATGAAACAGAGACAGATGGGGGTGTGGGCTGGTGTATTCCCTTATGAAACAGAGACAGATGGGGGTGTGGGCTGGTGTATTCCCTTATGAAACAGAGACAGATGGGGGTGGGGGCTGGTGTATTCCCTTATGAAACAGAGACAGATGGGGGTGTGGGCTGGTGTATTCCCTTATGAAACAGAGACAGATGGGGGTGTGGGCTGGTGTATTCCCTTATGAAACAGAGACAGATGGGGGTGGGGGCTGGTGTATTCCCTTATGAAACAGAGACAGATGGGGGTGGGGGCTGGTGTATTCCCTTATGAAACAGAGACAGATGGGGGTGGGGGCTGGTGTATTCCCTTATGAAACAGAGACAGATGGGGGTGGGGGCTGGTGTATTCCCTTATGAAACAGAGACAGATGGGGGTGGGGGCTGGTGTATTCCCTTAGTAACATTGTTCATATGAAAAATTACAAACTGCAGACTAGACACCACAGATTCCATAGACCGACTAGATACTTGATGCTGTATTAACACTAAATCCATTATGACATCACAGGTTATCAGCAGTGGTTACTTTCAGCCTCAAGCACAGATTGTATACATCCACCAGATACTCAGCTCTGTAGTCTTAACACTCAAGGTTCTGTCTCCCTGTAGGCAAAGTTGAGTTACATTTTGATACACCTCATCAATATTCATGATTGGGCGCAGGCCAAGTACAAAACAGCAGCAATGCATGTTTTGGAATTTAGCATCTCACAGAATCCCCTGTTACTGGTTGAGAACATCCTGGAACGTCCTGCAGTTGAGAAGCAGGAAGGAGGGTTCGGAAGGAAAGAATGCGGGAGCCGCATATCTGGTGGGTTTATAAACTCTGCATGGGAGTAAGATTCTGAATGCTTCAGTGGACAAAGCTACTGTCGTTAAACCCAACGAAGACTAGACTACCTAATACTGTCGTTAAACCCAACAAAGGTTTTACAAAGGTTTCACCAACACAGCCGTTGTACCCTTGAGCAAGGTACTTAATCTGACTTGCTTCAGTATATATCCAGCTGTATAAATGGATAAATGTAAGAAGTTGTGTAAGTCGCTCTGGATAAGAGCGTCTGCTAAATGCCTGTAATGTAACAAAGACTAGACTACCTAATACTGTCGTTAAACCCAACAAAGACTAGACTACTTAATACTGTCGTTAAACCCATCGAAGACTAGACTACCTAATACTGTCGTTAAACCCAACGAAGACTAGACTACCTAATACTGTCGTTAAACCCAACGAAGCACTCACGCACGCACACCATCTGGATTTGACTCCGATCTGAGTGATTTCTCTAAGCAGACTGCAGAGTCAGAGGCCTGAAACATTACACTGTAATTTTCCACTTACAAAGTGTTATTTAAAATGTCTTTCTTTATTTTATTTTATTTTATTACAGTGAACAGTACACCATAATCTCAAATGCAAGTGTTACTATTTTACAGTAAATATTAGACTATAATCTTCTATTTACAAAAAATAAAAATAAATATGCAAGTGTTGCTATTTTACCATAAACATTAGACTGTAATCTTCCACTTACAAACAAATGTGTTAGATTGTTTTCCCCAAATAAACACAGTTTGGCAAATTTGTTTGGGTGAGTGATGACCTCGCCAGACTGAGAATCAGTGGGTAGTTATTATCAGATACTAACCCCAGGGTCTCACTCAGACACCACTGATAAACTCATCACCACAAATGCACACAGCTTCATCAACTTTGACAGGAGCGACAGGAGTGGGTAATGCATAAAACAAGGAGAGAGAGAGAGGGAGGAGAGAGGGAGAGAGAGAGAGAGAGGAGAGAGAGAGAGGGAGGGGGGAGAAAGGGAGTAAGGGAGAGCAAGACAGAGAGAGAGAGAGAGGGAGGAGAGAGAGGGGGGAGAGAAAAAAAGAGGGAGGGAGAGAGAAATGGAGGGAGAGGAGAGCAAGACAGAGAGAGAGAGGGAGGGAGGAGGGACAGAAACCCAAAATCTCTAGAGGATGGGGTTCCAACATTAACAGCAGCTCTAGTGGATGTGGGTCCCACATTAACAGCAGCTCTAGTGGAGGTGGGTCCCACATTAACAGCAGCTCTAGTGGAGGTGGGTCCCACATTAACAGCAGCTCTAGTGGATGTGGGTCCCACATTAACAGCAGCTCTAGTGGAGGTGGGTCCCACATTAACAGCAGCTCTAGTGGAGGTGGGTCCCACATTAACAGCAGCTCTAGTGGATGGGGGTCCCACATTAACAGCAGCTCTAGTGGATGTGGGTCCCACATTAACAGCAGCTCTAGTGGAGGTGGGTCCCACATTAACAGCAGCTCTAGTGGAGGTGGGTCCCACATTAACAGCAGCTCTAGTGGAGGTGGGTCCCACATTAACAGCAGCTCTAGTGGATGTGGGTCCCACATTAACAGCAGCTCTAGTGGAGGTGGGTCCCACATTAACAGCAGCTCTAGTGGAGGTGGGTCCCACATTAACAGCAGCTCTAGTGGATGTGGGTTCCACATTAACAGCAGCTCTAGTGGATGTGGGACCCACATTAACAGCAGCTCTAGCGGAGGTGGGTCCCACATTAACAGCAGCTCTAGTGGATGTGGGTCCCACATTAATAGCAGCTCTAGTGGAGGTGGGTCCCACATTAACAGCAGCTCTAGTGGATGTGGGTCCCACATTAACAGCAGCTCTAGTAGAGGTGGGTCCCACATTAACCGCAGCTCTAGTGGATGTGGGTCCCACAATAACAGCAGCTCTAGTGGATGTGGGTCCCACATTAACAGCAGCTCTAGTGGAGGTGGGTCCCACATTAACAGCAGCTCTAGTGGAGGTGGGTCCCACATTAACAGCAGCTCTAGTGGAGGTGGGTCCCACAATAACAGCAGCTCTAGTGGATGTGGGACCCACATTAACAGCAGCTCTAGTGGATGTGGGTCCCACATTAATAGCAGCTCTAGTGGATGTGGGTCCCACATTAATAGCAGCTCTAGTGGATGTGGGTTCCACATTAACAGCAGCTCTAGTGGAGGTGGGTCCCACATTAACAGCAGCTCTAGTGGAGGTGGGTCCCACATTAACAGCAGCTCTAGTGGATGTGGGTCCCACATTAACAGCAGCTCTAGTGGAGGTGGGTCCCACATTAATAGCAGCTCTAGTGGATGTGTGTCCCACATTAACAGCAGCTCTAGTGGAGGTGGGTCCCACATTAATAGCAGCTCTAGTGGATGTGGGTCCCACATTAATAGCAGCTCTAGTGGAGGTGGGTCCCACATTAATAGCAGCTCTAGTGGATGTGGGTTCCACATTAACAGGAGCTCCAGTGGAGGTGGGTCCCACATTAACAGCAGCTCTAGTGGAGGTGGGTCCCACATTGATAGCAGCTCTAGTGGATGTGGGTCCCACATTAGCAGCAGCTCTAGTGGATGTGGGTCCCACATTAATAGCAGCTCTAGTGGAGGTGGGTCCCACATTAATAGCAGCTATAGTGGATGTGGGTCCCACATTAACAGCGGCTCTAGTGGATGTGGGTCCCACATTAACAGCAGCTCTAGTGGAGGTGGGTCCGACATTAATAGCAGCTCTAGTGGAGGTGGGTCCCACATTAATAGCAGCTCTAGTGGATGTGGGTCCCACATTAGCAGCAGCTCTAGTGGAGGTGGGTCCCACATTAATAGCAGCTATAGTGGATGTGGGTCCCACATTAACAGCAGCTCTAGTGGATGTGGGTCCCACAATAACAGCAGCTCTAGTGGAGGTGGGTCCCACAATAACAGCAGCTCTAGTTGATGTGGGTCCCACATTAATAGCAGCTCTAGTGGATGTGGGTCCCACATTAGCAGAAGCTCTAGTGGATGTGGGTCCCACATTAATAGCAGCTCTAGTGGAGGTGGGTCCCACATTAATAGCAGCTATAGTGGATGTGGGTCCCACATTAACAGCAGCTCTAGTGTATGTGGGTCCCACATTAACAGCAGCTCTAGTGGATGTGGGTCCCACATTAATAGCAGCTCTAGTGGATGTGGGTCCCACATTAATAGCAGCTCTAGTGGAGGTGGGTCCCACAATAACAGCAGCTCTAGTGGATGTGGGTCCCACATTAATAGCAGCTCTAGTGGATGTGGGTCCCACATTAGCAGCAGCTCTAGTGGATGTGGGTCCCACATTAATAGCAGCTCTAGTGGAGGTGGGTCCCACATTAATAGCAGCTATAGTGGATGTGGGTCCCACATTAACAGCAGCTCTAGTGGATGTGGGTCCCACATTAATAGCAGCTCTAGTGGATGTCGGTCCCACAAGAACAGCAGCTCTAGTGGAGGTGGGTCCCACAATAACAGCAGCTCTAGTGGATGTGGGTCACACATTAATAGCAGCTCTAGTGGATGTGGGTCCCACATTAACAGCAGCTCTAGTGGATGTGGGTCCCACATTAATAGCAGCTATACTGGAGGTGGGTCCCACATTAATAGCAGCTCTAGTGGATGTAGGTTCCACATTAACAGCAGCTCTAGTGGAGGTGGGTCCCACATTAACAGCAGCTCTAGTGGAGGTGGGTCCCACATTAATATCAGCTCTAGTGGATGTGGGTCCCACATTAATAGCAGCTCTAGTGGAGGTGGGTCCCACATTAATAGCATCTCTAGTGGATGTGGGTCCCACAATAACAGCAGCTCTAGTGGAGGTGGGTCCCACAATAACAGCAGCTCTAGTGGATGTGGGTCCCACATTAATAGCAGCTCTAGTGGATGTGGGTCCCACATTAATAGCAGCTCTAGTGGATGTGGGTCCCACATTAATAGCAGCTCTAGTGGAGGTGGGTCCCACATTAACAGCAGCTCTAGTGGAGGTGGGTCCCACATTAACAGCAGCTCTAGTGGATGTGGGTCCCACATTAACAGCAGCTCTAGTGGAGGTGGGTCCCACATTAACAGCAGCTCTAGTGGATGTGGGTCCCACATTAATAGCAGCTCTAGTGGATGTGGGTCCCACATTAACAGCAGCTCTAGTGGATGGGGGTCCCACATTAACAGCAGCTCTAGTGGAGGTGGGTCCCACATTAATAGCAGCTCTAGTGGAGGTGGGTCCAACATTAACAGCAGCTCTAGTGGAGGTGGGTCCCACATTAACAGCAGCTCTAGTGGAGGTGGGTCCCACATTAACATCAGCTCTAGTGGAGGTGGGTCCCACATTAACAGCAGCTCTAGTGGAGGTGGGTCCCACATTAACAGCAGCTCTAGTGGATGTGGGTCCCACATTAACAGCAGCTCTAGTGGAGGTGGGTCCCACATTAACAGCAGCTCTAGTGGATGTGGGTCCCACAATAACAGCAGCTCTAGTGGAGGTGGGTCCCACATTAACAGCAGCTCTAGTGGCGGTGGGTCCCACATTAACAGCAGCTCTAGTGGATGTGGGTCCCACATTAACAGCAGCTCTAGTGGAGGTGGGTCCCACATTAACAGCAGCTCTAGTGGAGGTGGGTCCCACATTAACAGCAGCTCTAGTGGAGGTGGGTCCCACATTAACAGCAGCTCTAGTGGAGGTGGGTCCCACATTAACAGCAGCTCTAGTGGAGGTGGGTCCCACATTAACAGCAGCTCTAGTGGAGGTGGGTCCCACATTAACAGCAGCTCTAGTGGAGGTGGGTCCCACATTAACAGCAGCTCTAGTGGAGGTGGGTCCCACATTAACAGCAGCTTAATGGTTGAATAAAGAAGCCAAATAAATAAATGATTAGCTACAATAGCAAATTTTCAAATTGCAAACTGCAGTCCACAGTGGCTGCTATAAGAGGGTAAAGGTCGCAGTTTATCCTGCAGAATGTGCATTAAGACTGCCCGCTGCATGAAAAATGCAACTTGTGATCTACGGCAGGGGGGAAATAAAAATAATGTACAATAATCTCAGAGGAGCGAAACTAGCAGACGCGTGTTAGCCGTACAAATACCACCGCTGCCTTTCAAACGTGGGGGAATGTGGGAGAGAAGATTTTAAAAATAAAAGCAAGCTGAGGTACGGAATGAAAAAGCAGTGAGCCCCAGTATGAGAGCGCTAAAATGTCAGGTCCTGCGCTGACCGTGCCTTATTTCCCAAGGTTAGCCAGCATCTCCAGGCCTGAATATAGACTTTGGGGTCCACTGCTCTGCGGCACTCAGCTCTAGCTAACATCGGGAGGCCCCTTTTGGAGGTACTCCCATTTATGTAATATCATATTGTATAGTTCATACATGGTAGAGTTTGTATGGGCTTGTATGAGTTTGTTCGATTTGTTTGATATTTCCTGAGGGAGGAGACAAAGGGTGCAGGCATGTGCACACACGTGTGCGGAATTCTCTCTTCTGTTAGCATGTTAGCACTGTCGCCGGCACAGGGATATTGAGAGGATTCGACTCTTATGTTGGATCTCAGGTATAAGACTGTGACTCTCCACTTCTCTCCATCTGATGAAAGGATGAGGAAGACAGGTGAGGATTTTCCCCTCTCTCTGCTCTGGTTATGAGGTCCGTGTTTTACCAACGTTCCTTTTTAAATTTACCTTCATAGGACACCTTGAAACCCAGAGACCCACTGGTGTCGTCCGTCTTGAAGTTGAGCCACATCTGGTGTCCCGTGCTGACCACCAGGTCCGGAGTACTGGTCCCAGACAGCCTGTAACAGAACCCGACCCAAACACACACACACACACACACACACACACACACACACACACACACACACACACACACACACACACACACACACACACACACACACACACACACACACACACACACACACACACACACACACACACACACACACACACACACAGTGTAGGTCCTCATAACTCTGTCCAAAGTCCAGTCAACTGATGAAGGTCTTTGACCGAAACGTCAT
The DNA here is from genome assembly GCA_029718625.1 of Synaphobranchus kaupii. Taxonomy (NCBI): domain Eukaryota; kingdom Metazoa; phylum Chordata; class Actinopteri; order Anguilliformes; family Synaphobranchidae; genus Synaphobranchus; species Synaphobranchus kaupii. Next base: position 15,744,977 of record CM056399.1, read on the forward strand.
GGTTTAGTAAAGTATTTTAAAGAATAAACAGTATATATTTTTGCTAAGCGAGTGCTGTGCCTCTTCTACCTTATTATGACTATCACTATTTAAGGCAGCACCTTGACTTCAAACCCAGGAGAGGCTTGGGTACTGGACCCAATCAGCATTTGCCCTGAACTTTGCATAATAAAGAGATACTACTTTGTTTTCCCCACAAATACAGTTGTGCGAGTCATTTTGGGATTTCTGACAAAATAATGAATTTAATTGTGAATGAAATGGAAGAGTCCTGACCTCATGGACTCCAAAACCACATGATCATGATGAACACGCTGATGATGGGTGATTAATACGTACGAGTGTGTAATTGTATTTGATAATCATAAATAAACACACACACACATATTTGAAGATCAGTGAGAGAGAGAGATGGAAGGAGAGAAAGAGATAAAGAGGTAAGTAATACTCACACGTGAAATATGCTTTTCTGATCTCCTGCTGTGGGCCCGTCTCCCACGGTTAGAGTGTCATAGCCACGCTCCAACTCAAACTCCTCAAACGTCAGCTTAATCACCTGCAGAGAAACCACAGCTTAATCACCTGCAGAGAAACCACAGCTTAATCACCTGCAGAGAAACCACAGCTTAATCACCTGCAGAGAAACCACAGCTTAATCACCTGCAGAGAAACCAGTGCTTAATCACCTGCAGAGAAACCAGTGTCTCAAACGTCAGCTTAATCACCTGCAGAATAACCAGTGTCTCAAACGTCAGGCCAATGGGAAAGACCAGCGATACAGGTATTACATTACAATACAATCATTTGGCAGACACTTTTATCCACAATAAGTGCATACCGAAGGTCATTGAAGCAACTAGAAAACAGATCAGAAAAAGCACACCCTTCCCATAATGCAGCAGCTATCCCTAGTAATGAGCATTGAATATAGTACACTACACACAGTAAGCTAATATAGTATGCACGGTAAGCTATGGGTAAGTTAGCTATACCTTCTAAACTATAACATCAAACAAGAGTTAAACAGGAAACAAGTAAAAAAGCAGGGAACAAGTACTATGAAAATGGTCCTAGATTGGCATGTCAGTCAAGGTGGCACCTGAAGAGGTGTCCGTTTTACAGGTATAACAGGTATGTGTGTGATATCAATGTTACACGTATAACAGGTGTGTCAGAAATCAGTGTTACGGATATAACAGGTGTGTGAGAGATCAGTGTTACAGGTATAACAGGTGTGTGAGAGATCAGTGTTACAGGTATAACAGGTGTGTGAGAGATCAGTGTTAGAGGTATAACAGGTGTGTGAGAGATCAGTGTTACAGGTATAACAGGTGTGTGAGAGATCAGTGTTAGAGGTATAACAGGTGTGTGAGAGATCAGTGTTACAGGTATAACAGGTGTGCGAGAGATCAGTGTTAGAGGTATAACAGGTGTGTGAGAGATCAGTGTTACAGGTATAACAGGTGTGCGAGAGATCAGTGTTACAGGTATAATAGGTGTGTCAGAGATCAGTGTTACAGGTATAACAGGTGTGGGAGAGATCAGCGTTACAGGTATAACAGGTGTGGGAGAGATCAGCGTTACAGGTATAACAGGTGTGTGAGAGATCAGTGTTAAAGGTATAACAGGTGTGGGAGAGATCAGCGTTACAGGTATAACAGGTGTGGGAGAGATCAGCGTTACAGGTATAACAGGTGTGTGAGAGATCAGTGTTACAGGTATAATAGGTGTGTCAGAGATCAGTGTTACAGGTATAACAGGTGTGTGAGAGATCAGTGTTAGAGGTATAACAGGTGTGTGAGAGATCAGTGTTACAGGTATAACAGGTGTGTGAGAGATCAGTGTTAGAGGTATAACAGGTGTGTGAGAGATCAGTGTTACAGGTATAACAGGTGTGCGAGAGATCAGTGTTAGAGGTATAACAGGTGTGTGAGAGATCAGTGTTACAGGTATAACAGGTGTGCGAGAGATCAGTGTTACAGGTATAATAGGTGTGTCAGAGATCAGTGTTACAGGTATAACAGGTGTGGGAGAGATCAGCGTTACAGGTATAACAGGTGTGGGAGAGATCAGCGTTACAGGTATAACAGGTGTGTGAGAGATCAGTGTTAAAGGTATAACAGGTGTGGGAGAGATCAGCGTTACAGGTATAACAGGTGTGGGAGAGATCAGCGTTACAGGTATAACAGGTGTGTGAGAGATCAGTGTTACAGGTATAATAGGTGTGTCAGAGATCAGTGTTACAGGTATAACAGGTGTGTGAGAGATCAGTGTTAGAGGTATAACAGGTGTGTGAGAGATCAGTGTTAGAGGTATAACAGGTGTGCGAGAGATCAGTGTTAGAGGTATAACAGGTGTGCGAGAGATCAGTGTTACAGGTATAATAGGTGTGTCAGAGATCAGTGTTACAGGTATAACAGGTGTGTGAGAGATCAGTGTTAGAGGTATAACAGGTGTGTGTAAGATCAGTGTCACACACACACACACGCACACGCACACGTACATGCACACGCACCACAAACTGTTTCAAAGCAGTCTGACTTGGATGTGGCATTAATCAGCAGCTTTAAGGATATTTAATTAATGATGCTCCTTTAGACAGGCTATGTATGCCGGCCCTATGTATCAAACTCCACCATATGCTCACATCTCAAGACTGTATGAATAATTCATCCATCGCCAGCAGTCTGATCCAGGGTTCCAGGGAAGGAATACAAATCAAAGCAAATACAATGTCACTTCTGGAAGGTTTCAAAAAAAATCCATGACGCTCCATGTATAATGAGCTGGCTGTACTAACTGCTGGCTGAACTGAACCCAGCCCAATTAACACATAAACGCATAAATAATATCAGTGGAAGACCCAGGTAATTTAATCACAGGAAAGACTGCTCCAGCCACGCCCTCTTCACCCGACCCCCCCCCACCCCCGCCCCGTGGTCTTTTACTGAAACATGCAAAACACGTGTGTGCCTTTATGAACTTCGGCTCTGAAACATGTGAAACACGCGTGTGCCTTTATGAACGTCGGCCCTGAAACATGTGAAACACGCGTGTGCCTTTATGAACTTCGGCCCTGAAACATGTGAAACACGCGTGTGCCTTTATGAACTTCGGCCCTGAAACATGTAAAACACACGTGTACCTTTATGAACTTCGGCCCTGAAACATGTGAAACATGCGTGTGCCTTTATGAACTTCAGCCCTGAAACATGTAAAACACACGTGTGCCTTTATGAACTTGGGCCCTGTCGGCTCAGACGGCAATACAAAATGAATACTAGGATGTAAATATAAAAGGGAAAAAATTTGCTGTTCTCACTCTGCGTGCCGCAGGGAGGAACAACAAAAAACAAATCAGATTCGTTTTGGCCCGGGAACATTGTTTTACAACATAAATAAGTCATATAAACAGTAAGCATTTTATTTTAGTAAAACTGAAAATAACTACGTCCACAAAAATAAGGACCAAAGACAAATAAGCAATACTATCTAAGTTCAGTTTGAAATTGGTTTCCGGATTCCTGCACATTCTTATTGTTTATATAAATGCAAATGGAAACGTCTGCAGCAGCAAACGAGCTTTGCAATCAAATCAACATGGGGGTTGCCAGAGGGGGGGTTTGTCTGCTATCACAGGCTAGTTTTCTTACCTACTCCAGACTCTAAGCAGATATAAGCAGAGGTCACGTGCTCTTCAGGTGACGTCACACGTACCATCAATCAAATGATTACAACGATACCTGAGGTACCTGTGTGTCCTGTGCAGTGGGGTTGTTCCATGGTTGGGAGGGGGGGGGGGGGGGGGGGGTACAACTGGAAATTCCAAATTAGGGTGGGAATTTGGACATACACATCCCCGAGTTGGGCGCCAAATTATTAAGGAAATAAAAAATAAACAAATAAAAAAATAAAAAAACAATGTTAGCCAACCAGAGGGCATGTGCAGTTTCACATTGGGTCCACACTTCTGGTACGATGATAAAAAAAAAAAACACTATTCGTATATAATGTGTCATTTATTTGAAATAAATGACACAAGCTGTGTAACTGAAAGCAACATTAATTTTATATCAGTTTTGTAACCGCATCAGTCACACAGCTCTCACCTCCGTGTTGCCTATTTGCACTTCAAAATAAAACCTTTATCAAAATAAAGCCTATTATCTTTTAATGACAGGAAAATATGACGGACATAACTGATGATTGGCTTCCAAACCTCTGGTGTGTTTTTCATGGTGAGGAACGGGCAGCTGTTGAACGTGATTACCGTTACAGCGGCCATTTCCAACCTCAAGGAGCTACCGTCTTTTGGAAGAAAACGACATGTTTTGCGTCAACGGTCGCGGTTCAGTTTCAAGATCACACAATCCCAAGCTGATCAAAATGATCCCGAACGGCACAAAAGCACCCCTTTCATAATCAAAAACATCCAGATGAAACGGTAGCCTAGATTAATTAGGTAATGGTCAAAACATGTTTTCGCACAGAGCTTGGATCCAGGCCACAACACAAAAAGCACAAAGCCAGCGCTGGCAGAAATCATGAATAGCTCTCTCTCTACCTCTCTCTCCCTCTCTCTACCTCTCTCTCTACCTCTCTCTCTACCTCTCTCTCCCTCTCTCTACCTCTCTCTCTACCTCTCTCTCCCTCTCTCTCCCTCTCTCTCTACCTCTCTCTCCCTCTCTCTCTCTCCCTCTCTCTACCTCTCTCTACCTCTCTCTCCGCTCCCTTCCACACTGAGCGTAATCACCCATAAATTACCACAACAGATTAGTTAGGGACTGAGGTAAAAGCACAGCTCTGCATTGCGATTGGCTCACTGTTCCACTAACAGTACAACAATGCACATCCAAAAAAGTCAAACCTCATTAATCTAAATGGCACTAATCTAGAGGCCAACAGTCCCTAACGCAACATCGCCCATTACAACGCAACATCGCCCATTACAACGCAACATCGCCCATTACAACGCAACATCGCCCATTACAACACAACATCACTCATTACAACGCAACATCGCCCATTACAACGCAACATCGCCCATTACAACACAACATCGCCCATTACAACGCAACATCACCCATTACAACGCAACATCGCCCATTACAATGCAACATCGCCCATTACAACGCAACATCGCCCATTACAACGCAACATCGCTCATTACAACGCAACAACGCCCATTACAACACAACATCACTCATTACAATGCAACATCGCTCATTACAACGCAACATCGCCCATTACAACGCAACATCGCCAATTACAACGCAACATCGTCCATTACAACGCAACATCGCCCATTACAACGCAACATCGCCCATTACAACGCAACATCGTCCATTACAACGCAACATCACCCATTACAATGCAACATCGCCCATTACAATGCAACATCGCCCATTACAACGCAACATCACCCATTACAATGCAACATCGCCCATTACAATGCAACATCGCCCATTACAACGCAACATCGCCCATTACAACCTCCGTTTACAGAGGTACAGTCTACAGACTATCCCACGTACATTAATTCTACTAGTTTTTTTCATTACTTCATAATCTCAGTGATGATCACAATTATGCTTTGGTAGAACCACCAACAATATTCACTAAAATAACACATCACCTCATTAATTTTTGTTCATTTAAAGAATACGACACCCTGCGATTAGATAGAATCTGAGCCTGATTCACTCCTCAAAGGAAGACCAGAGGAAATTGAAGAGTGAGGTTAAAAAAAGATGCAATAAAGCACATAAATACAAGCTTGTCAGATCAATTAAATTAAATATGTGACCGGCTTGTTGGAATAGACGAGCTTTGTCACAGAGTCACAGAAACACGAGCAAATTGTGCCTTACATCATCCAGGGGACTATTGCAACAGCACAAATATGGTCATCCAGGGGACTATTGAAACAGCACAAACATGGTCATCCAGGGGGACTATTGAAACAGCACAAACATGGTCATTTAGGGGGACTATTGAAACAGCACAAACATGGTCATCCAGGGGACTATTGAAACAGCACAAACATGGACATCCAGGGGACTATTGAAACAGCACAAACATGGTCCTCCAGGGGACTACTGAAACAGCACAAACATGGACATCCAGGGGACTACTGAAACAGCACAAACATGGACATCCAGGGGACTATTGAAACAGCACAAACATGGTCATCCAGGGGACTATTGAAACAGCACAAACATGGTCATCCAGGGGGACTACTGAAACAGCACAAACATGGTCCTCCAGGGGACTACTGAAACAGCACAAACATGGACATCCAGGGGACTATTGAAACAGCACAAACATGGTCATCCAGGGGGACTACTGAAACAGCACAAACATGGTCCTCCAGGGGACTACTGAAACAGCACAAACATGGACATCCAGGGGACTATTGAAACAGCACAAACATGGTCATCCAGGGGGACTACTGAAACAGAACAAACTTGATAATAATGAAGAGCTAATTTGAGTTAATTTCAGCTGCGAGCTGGTGGATAAATGCTTGAATCAGACCCACCTATCCGTCGCCATTAAGCGCTTTGCATTTTTAACGGTAATTACAAGAGTTTGATCTGATTACACTGCGTTTGTGGCTCCATGCTGAGGAGTTTCAGCGAGACCTTATCATGGGAAAAGTTATACTGTCAAGTGTGTAGTAAATAAGTAGGGATTCAGGAAGTGTCTAAACATACTTGAATTTTGTCAAATGATAAAAACTATGTATAAATTTAATAAATCTTAGAACTGGTGTAGTGTGCTGCACAGTATACTCTGTATAGTATTTTACAGTACAAACCATTGACTATTAAAATTAAGTGCGGTGTGTGTGTGTGTGTGTGTGTGTGTGTGTGTGTGTGCGTGCGTGTGTGTGCGTGTGTGTGTGTGTGTGTGTATGTGCTTGTGTGTGTGGATTGTGTATGTATGTACATATGTGTGTGCACATGTTTGTGAGTGTCTGTGAATTTCCACGTGTATGTGTGTGTGTGTGTGTGTGTGTGCTTGCAGATTGTGTCAGTATGTTCTATAACTGTAAGGTGTAAAGGTGAGTTTGTAACAGTTACTTTCTCACAATTGCGATTATTTCTCTCCCTACCTCCTCTCTCTCCATGTCTCCCTTCACTTTCTCTCAGTTCTCTCTCTCTGCCCTTCTATCTGTCTCTCCCTCCACCTCCACCCCCTCCCCCCCCCCCCCCCCCCCCCCTCTCTCTCTCTCCCACACAGAGATATGCCACACAGGTGGCAGGTAGTGGGATAGACCTTTCATGCAGGAAACTGTAAAACACGCACTTCCTGCTGGAGAATAGTCAGCATAAAGCCAGCTCCCCCAGCTGTTTATAGACATACAGCGTGTTTTATACGCCCTTTTACAGGCCTGCGTTATAATTACAGGGCAGCGCCAGTCCACAGAGGACTCTCACAGCATGCTGTCTCAGGAAACCCGTCAGCAGTTTTATTAGAGGAGGGGTTCCAGTGGATCATTTTATAAGAGGACTTACATTTATTGATAAGATGATATAAGAGTTATATAAGCTGAAGAGAGCTCTCTCTGATCCACAGAGCATGTCCTTCTAAATATTCCCCACAATTTTGTGACTATTTTACACCTAACAGGTCACACACAGTACTTTTCCACCAGACCAGCTGTTTTACCTTAAAAGGGTCGGTCGCAGTGATAATCCAGGAACAGTTGGCGTTGTTGTCATACTGGACGGGGAAATTGGGAGAAGTGAGTATTCCCCGAGGACCCTGGAGCTGTCCACCGCACATGGGTGCTGAAAGAGAGAGAGAGAGCGAGAGAGATAACTTTTTAGGAACAAACAGAATGTCATGGAGCTGTCCAGCAGATTCTCCTGGAAACAAAAAACCAAGGATCTTTCCATCAAAAACAAGCTGACATAAAAAACCTGTGGAGCTGTCCACCGAACACTAGTGCTGAAATAACAACACAAAGAGCCATGGCGCTCTCCACTGAAAAGCTAGTGTTGAACCAACACAACGCAAACCCATGGAGCTGTCCATAAAACGCTAGTGCTGAAACAAAACATAACACAAAACCCATGGAGCTGTCCACTGAAAGCTAGTGCTGAAATAACACCTAACGCAAATCCCATGGAGCTGTCCATCAAACGCTAGTGCTGAAGAATTACACAACACAAAACCCATGGAGCTGTTCACTGTAAACAAGTGCTGAATGTGTCAACTACAAAAACACCATAGAGCTTTCCTCAGCAGCTATGGTACGCCCAGCTTCCTGGACCTGTCTCAGACACAGAGGAGCTGCAAATGTGCTTACCTGGATTCAGTCAACCTCGGTGCTAATCTTTGACTTAAAAGCACATTCTAAATACAAATACTTATATATTAATACTTACATTTATAGAGAAAATGTATATATTTAGTATATATAAATATATCAACATTCCTTCTGTGGTCCTCCCTATATATACAGCAGGTAGAACACTATCTACATTATATTGATGGTCCTTTTTATGGTTTAGAAACCATAACATCCATACAAACCCCAATTCCAAAAAAGTTAGGACAGTATGTAAAATGCACATAAAAGCAGAAAGCAGTGATATGTAAATTCTCTTTTACATATATTTAATTGAAAACAGTACAAAGAAAATATATGTTTTACCTTATCAACTTTATTGATTTTTGTAAATATACGCTAATTCCAAATTTGATGCCTGCAACACGTTCCAAAAAAGTTGGGACAGGGGCAAAAAAAAAAGACGGGGAAGTTCAAAAAACACCTGTTTGGAACATTTCACAGGTAAACAGGTGATGCTACATGACTGGGTATAAAAGGAAATCAAAAGACTCTTGATATCTTATTTTCATGTACTCTTACAAGTGACTATAACCTCTCTGCATTTGAATGGATCTCTATGGGAATTGGGGATGGGGACTAGATTAAGCTGTAAATTATGCTGGAACAGTATGGAACACATGGTTGGCTAAATGGTTATAAGTCGTCAAGGGTCAAACGAGCCTCAAACCATAACTCTGCTGCCAGATATGCAGTAGATATGGATGGATCACTATAAAGGGTAGCAAGGCACTAAAACCACTTACTTTAGATGACAAGTGATACATTTGTTTTTTTTCTAAGTATTACTGATTGATCTTGCTCCAAATCTTGACATTTTACTGCAGTCAGCACAAAACAGCGTAAACCCAAAAATCTGGCTCAAAAGTGTCTCTAGTGGAAAACCTTTAGGAACTGCACGTCCAGTCTGTGATTGGCCAGAAACTGATATCCAGCTGACCTATTCCTCCCGGTGACAAAATTGAAACCTGTACAGCTCAGTGCCACTGATAGTTCTGATAGCTACACCATGAAGTTTTGAAGCGAGGGTGGGCTACACCACAGCTATCAAAGTGAATCTCAGCGGTTGATCTCACCGTTTCTATATAGTTTGG
>CM056399.1:15764460-15820134 GCA_029718625.1 Synaphobranchus kaupii
CTCATCCACATATCTCACCTCATCCACATATCTCAACTAATCCTCATGTCTAAACTCATCCTCATGTCTAACCTCATCCTCATATCTCACCTCATCCACATATCTCAACTCCTCCTCATTTCTAAACTCATCCTCATATCTAAACTAATCCTCATGTCTAAACTCCTCCACATAACGAAACGCCTGTGTGTGTCTAAACTCATCCTCATGTCTAAACTCATCCTCATGTCTAACCTCATCCTCATATCTAAACTCCTCCTCATTTCTAAACTCATCCTCATATCTAAACTCATCCTCATGTCTAAACTCATCCTCATGTCTAAACTCATCCTCATATCTAAACTAAGCCTCATGTCTAACCTCATCCACATATCTAAACTCATCCACATATCTAAACTCATCCTCATGTCTAAACTCCTCCACATATCTAAACTCATCCTCATATTTAAACTCATCCACATATCTAAACTCATCCTCATATTTAAACTCATTCACATATTTAAACTCCTCTCTGTCTAAACTCATCCTCATGTCTAAACTCATCCACATATCTAAACTAATCCTCATGTCTAAACTCATCCACATATCTGAACTCATCCTCATGTCTAAACTCCTCCACATATATTAATGCCTGTGTGTGTCTAAACTCATCCTCATGTCTAAACTCATCCACATATCTAAACTCCTCCTCATATTTAAACTCATTCACATATCTAAACTCCTCCTCATATTTAAACTCATTCACATATCTAAACTCCGCCTCATGTCTAACCTCATCCTCATATCTAAACTCCTCCTCATGTCTAAACTCCTCCTCATATCTAAACTAATCCTCATATCTAAACTAATCTTCATGTCTAAACTCATCCTCATATCTAAACTCATCCATATATCTGAACTCATCCTCATATCTAAACTAAGCCTCATGTCTAAACTCATCCACATATCTAAACTAATCCTCAGGTCTAAACTCATCCACATATCTCAACTCATCCTCAGGTCTAAACTCATCCACATATCTCAACTCCTCCTCATGTCTAAACTCATCCACATATCTCAACTCCTCCTCATGTCTAAACTCATCCTCATATCTAAACTCATCCATATATCTGAACTCCTCCTCATGTCTAAACTCATCGTCATAGCTACACTCATCCACATATCTAAACTCATCCTCATGTCTAAATTCCTCCACATGTCTAAACTTCTCTGTGTATCTAAACTCCTCCACATATCTAAACATCTCCACATTTTTAAAGTCCTCCACATGTTTAAACTTCTCTGTGTATCTAAACTCCTCTGTATTTCTATATTCTTCATATCTCACCTGAAATCATCCCCTTTTCTTTTCCCCCTCTCTGGAATTCCTGGATCCGGACAGAGGTTATGTCCCTGTGCTACACTCATCTGGGATACTGAGCGAGAGACAGAGACAGAGAGAGAGAGAGAGGGGAGAGACTTTATTTCACATTAAACCAAGGGCATAGTGTACAAAACTTATCATACATATATGGTGTGTAACTGTGTATCCCAATGGCCTCTGACTCAAACAGCCTCCCACTCAAACAGCCTCCCACTCAAACAGCCTCCCACTCAAACAGCCTCCCACTCAAACAGCCTCCCACTCAAACAGACTCGCACTCAAACAGACTCGCACTCAAACAGACTCGCACTCAAACAGCCTCCCACTCAAACAGCCTCGCACTCAAACAGACTCGCACTCAAACAGCCTCGCACTCAAACAGCCTCGCACTCATACAGCCTCGCACTCAAACAGCTTTGCACTCAAACAGCCTCCCACTCAAACAGCCTCCCACTCAAACAGCCTCCCACACAAACAGCCATTTACATTCCCATGTGGCTTCTAAGATCCTGAAATGCTTTAATGAAGCGGAATTAAATTAGATGCAAATAAGCATCCACAGCCTGAACTGGCCCTCTCTTGAAAGGTAAGAGGAAGTGACACGTTGGCAGAGGGCAGAGCACTAGGCCGGCTGAGGTCAGGTTAGCTCTCTCTGGTCGCACCGCTTGGCAGAGCAGCATAAATATGTATTTCTGTGTTCATGAAAACAAGGGCGAAGGGCAGGAGCTGCTGTGATCTTCAAGCAGGAGGACTGGGTGGGAGGGGGGTGGGGGGAGGGCGATATATGATATGATATTCAGTCTTTAACCGCCATCTCTAGAGAGAATGCAGAACCCCCCCCCCCCCCCACTATGAGGAGGAGAGTTCAGAGATAAATTAATAACAAAGCTGCTTCAGAAGAACATCTTCAAAACATCTTCAAAATTGATCTTTCATAACAATGAAAATCAGGCATGTGCTGTCCTTCACCCACCTGCTCTCCCTCTCTCTCTTTCCCTCTCATTAATGATGGGATAGTATTTAACATTCCCACTGTCATAATCAGAGTCTATTGTTCCCTCTGTTGAATCATTTAAAGGCAACACTAATATGGATATTGTCACATATATTATAAATTAAGCGGAATGAGGGTCTCTGTACTTCCGTCCTCCATGTAATGCATGTTAGACAAGAGAGTTATGCAGAGTGTACTTGGTGTGTTGGGTTTTCATGTGTGTGTGTGTGTGTGTGTGTGTGTGTGTGGATGACTCACACACAGAGATCTTCTGGTGGTTGTCTTTGCTGGGCAGCATCTTCACTCCTCTGGACCTGAGCTCATTCATCATCTTCACTGCAGAGAGAAAAACCATAGCAACAACACAACATCAGCATCATCACCGTGTGTGTGTGTGTGTGTGTGTGTGTGTTCGGGTTTGTGTTTGTGTGACCATGTGTGTGTTTGCGTGAGCGTGTGTGTGTGCATATATCTGTGTGTGTGGCATGTGTGTGTGTGTGTGTGTGTGTGTGCGTGTGTATGTCTGTGCATGTATGTGGCGTGTGTGGTGTGTGTGTGTGTGTGTGTGTGTGTGTGTGTGTGTGTTCGGGTTTGTGTTTGTGTGACCATGTGTGTGCTTGCGTGAGCGTGTGTGTGCATATATCTGTGTGTGTGGCATGTGTGTGTGTGTGTGTGTGTGTGTGTGTGTGTGTGTGTGTGTGTGTGTGTGTGTGTATGTCTGTGCATGTATGTGGCGTGTGTGGTGTGTGTGTGTGTGTACACAGTATGTGTGTGTAGGTAAGTACTGTAATGTGCTTTCACAAGCAGCGTCTCTGCTCTGTTTGAAAGCCATTGAACTGGGCTCACAATCTCACAGGCTCTGAAGACTAAAACATTCTCCAGGGAAAACCTCTCAAAGCCAGTTCTGCTGGCAGAGAGCAGAGCGTTTGTACACAATTCACACACTGCAGCCGTTACCTGCTCAACCAATTCTGACCAAGTCTCCAGTTCAAAGCCAGGTGCAGCTCTGGGCCTAAGTGTTTATTTTACTTGGTGCTGGAAGCTGCTTGAAGCCTTTATATTTATATATTTATATTTATGTATCAATGCATAATGCAGACAAATATGAGGGACTCCCTGGGCAAGAAGAGCACTTATGAAACATAAATGCAAAAGTCTTAGACACACACACACACACACACACACACAGTAATACACTCATACTGACACACACATACACACACACACACACACACACAAATACAGTCTTACTGACACACACAGACACACACAGTAATACACTCTTACTGACACACACAGACACACACAGTAATACAGTCTTACTCACACACACATACACACACACAGTAATACATTCTTACTGACACACAGTAATTGGGATGGCAGGTATGCCATCCGCCAAGTTACGGCTTGGCGGGGCATGCCCCATACCTATACAGCACAGAGAGTTTGGCACTTTTCAGGATTTCCTACAGAGGTAACCACAATGACCATAGACTCTCAGCCCTTAAAAACATTAACTTCTGTATGTTCTGACCTCATGTAACCACACAACATTCAGATACAACTTCACACATCCACACGATAAAGCCCCAAACTTGGGTTATTTTGCGGTTCCTCCTCCTCCTCCTCCTTCTCCTTCGTCTTCGTCTTCATCTTCTTCTTCGTCTTCTTCTCATTTTTCCTGCCTACCCTCACAACCTGCCTGCCTCCGTACCCTCAAAGAATAATTATCCCCATTGGATAACTAACAAAACCATTATATGGCCTTGTGTATTCCATTAAGCTACTGTGGCTTACTGGTTACAGTTGCTGCCTCTCACACAGAACATTGGGGGTCCGAGCCCAAAAGGACACAAGTTTATTTTCGACTACTTTTAATTTATTACACTGTTATTATTTTCATAGTAACAAACATATTTTTATTGCAAAGGCAAAAGACGTTTCCAGTATTAACTGTTCAATGTTTCACTTGTATTTCACTTGTACTACAGCAAAATGGTGAAAGTCAGACGGACACTGACAAATGGCCTATAGCCTATATCACGTGACTGTACCCCTTTGGTCTTTTTGTTAGTGTCAAGCCTTAGTATGCGAGAGGTATCCCATGGCCATTTGTCAAGCAAAGAAAAAAGTTTCAATGCAGAATAGCATCTGGTTAACATCGTGTTGTTGCATTAAGGTAAAAACTAATTTGATAAATAACTGTGCCATTGGCTACATGTTTTAATCTCACACAAATGCCGACAAAAAATTTGTCTGTGTGGAGCCTGCTGTGCTATTGCAGGCATGTCTGACTTACTGTGGAAACCGAACCTTCAACGCTCGCCTCAGCCAACATTTCTTTATTATGTCTTCATTCATTTCTTCACTTTCAGCTCTGTTCAGTTTATCCTTTTCACACATAACACAATGTCACCATACAATTAACTACTAGAAAAATTAAGAATTTACGATAATACATTAAGAATTGATGATAACCTACTATAAGCTGCAATCCATTAAGAAATCGGATTTATAAACCTCCAATTACCCAAACACATCTGTTTCATGGTTAGTCACAAAATTATAATAGCCTCCGAACATTGCTCTAGTCTACGCTACTCTGCAGACAATGTAGCTTACTGCAAACACTGTTAATTATAATACTAATAAGAAGAATCTCTGGTAGGCTACTTTCTTAGTAGTATCTATTGTTTTCTTTCTGGCTAAGATTCCTGGAAATATGCATTGTCCAATTAAGGTTGTTAGCCAACGTTAGTTTTGCCAGAAAAACGTCAGTCAGCTGCTAGTCAGGAAGCAAGTACAAGCTAGGCTACTATGAAGCGAATCAACATGCCTTATACATCCATTGCACTATAGAAAACTAAACTATTCATTGTATTTCATTAGACATTAAATACAGCTCATCTACAAACTCTAATTGTGGGCTATCGGTAATAGGAGAAATGTTCTCATTCTCTTCAGCACAGGGCGTTATGGTTACGCGAATGTCTGCATGCATTTATTTTGAATGCATGTATTCTGTATGCATGTCTCTCTCAATGTCATTATCTTCATGCATTATTCATCATTAGTTAGCTATCAAAAATAAGTGATATATCAAAAACGTCTCCGACGTAAAAAAAAAGCCAAGTTACTCACACATAGCCTACAGAGCACTGTCTATAAGTCCTTAATTCCAACTTGCAAAAACTAGGCCTGCCTTTAAAAGTATTGATATCAAAATGTGGCCAAGTTACAACTAACAATATTGCCTATCATAGCTCACACTAAATAAACTAGCTCTATTCCAAAGCAATGCTATCCAAACTTTCCTAAATTATTTAATAAAACTATGCGTGAGTAACTTGGCTTTTTTTATGCCGGAAACTTTTTTGATCAGATACAGTCTTACAGACACACACAGTAATTACACACAGTAATACAGTCTTACAGACACACACAGTAATACAGTCTTACAGACACACTCAGACACACACAGTAATACATTCTTACAGACACACACAGTAATACAGTCTTATTGACACACACAGTAATACAGTCTTACAGACACACACACAGTAATACAGTCTTACTGACACACACAGTAATACAGTCTTACAGACACACTCAGACACACACAGTAATACAGTCTTACTGACACACACACAGTAATACAGTCTTACTGACACACACAGTAATATAGTCTTACAGACACACACACACACACACACACACAGTAATACAGTCTTACTGACACACACAGTAATATACAGTCTTACAGACACACACAGACACACACAGTAATATACAGTCTTACTCACACACAGAGTATCTCAGATGCCCTTGGGTCATGAGCCCAGAAAAGAACAGGGGCAGCAGCGAGCCAACTGCAGTCAGCTTAGCTTTTTAACAACTGGCTGCTCTCTGACTCAACTATTATCTGCTCTCTGACTCCCCCACCATCCACTCTGACTCACTGTCTCTCTCTGACTCACTGCCTCTCTCTGACTCACTGCCTCTCTCTGACTCACTGCCTCTCTCTGACTCACTGTCTCTCTCTGACTCACTGCCTCTCTCTGACTCACTGCCTCTCTCTGACTCACCGCCTCTCTCTGACTCACCGTCTCTCTCTCACTCACTGCCTCTCTCTAACTCACTGCCTCTCTCTGACTCACCGCCTCTCTCTGACTCACCGCCTCTCTCTGACTCACCGTCTCTCTCTCACTCACTGTCTCTCTCTGACTCACTGTCTCTCTCTGACTCACTGCCTCTCACTGACTCACTGCCTCTCTCTGACTCACTGCCTCTCACTGACTCACTGCCTCTCTCTGACCCACAGCCTCTCTGACTCACTGTCTCTCTCTGACACTCCTGCCTCTCTCTGACTCTCCTGCCTCGGACTCAATGTCTCTCTCTGACTCAATGTTTCTCTCTAACAATTTAAATAGGAATAATTTTAGTTCCTAAAATTATAATCCTCTGAAGCACCGAAAACAAACAGCAGACATTGTCCATTTGGTGGACAGTGTCATTCTCTCTTAGAACAGGCTTTATATTAATTAAAGTATGGATTGATTATTTTGCTGTGTGGCAGACAGATAGAAAGCTCACCTTGGTACTGCGCCCGGAATCCTGGCATCCTGTTATTCCCATCAGATGTGAAGTGCAGCCTCAACCAGTTCCTACTGCTGATTATGGGAGGAGGAAGGCTAGAGCCACTGAACCTGAGAGAGAGAGGGGGGGGAGAGAGAGAGAGAGAGAGAGAGAGAGAGAGAGATTAAGTAAGCCATCAGGTCCACAGTGTGTAGATAGATGGACGAGCACATACTACACCAGCTGAGTCAGCAAAACAATGAACACAGAACCACAAACCCCAGAATGCACTGCTACCGCACAAGCTCACTTCCTGTACATGTGGGAACCACTGGCCTCAGAAAGGAGCCGAATCCCCTCAGAAAACAATTCCACAGACAAGCACCTGGAATCTGCTGACAGTAGCAAGTTTTCAGGGGCCGTGTTGGATAAGTGTTGAGCTAAACGTGTATAATGTTTATAAGACAGTTCAGCAATGTCTGCTCTTTTTCCACGAGAGGAAAACAAATCATTTAAAAGTTAACAGAACCGTAACAGCCCTCCTCTACAGATCTTTAGAGTCAGAGATTTTTTTTCCAGTGTTAAATACAGTGAGGCTGAGGCGAGCAAAGGGAGCTTCCTGTGCTGAGTTTTCACTGGCGCAGAATCGCCATCAGTACTGAGGCACAAAAGCAGCTTCATCCCCAAAAATATTACCCTCTTAAAGCAAAAGAATGGAAATTTATGACAGTCCTGGCAGCATAGCAAGAATCTTGAGCTGAAGACCTGGAGGGCTGCAGTGTCTGAAGGTTTACGATGTGTTTTAGGACTTAAGTAATTCTCAAAGTCATCTATTCCACACATCTTTAAAGGCCTAAATAGGCTGCTGAAACCCACACGCCCCCTCCAGGACTGGAGTTAAACCTGCAGACACTGTGGCCCCTCCAGGAATGGAGTTAAACCTGCAGACACAGCGCCCCCTCCAGGACTGGAGTTAAACCTGCAGACACTGCGGCCCCTCCAGGACTGGAGTTAAACCTGCAGACACTGCGGCCATCCAGGACTGAAGTTAAACCTGCAGACACTGTGGCCCTCCAGGACTGGAGTTAAACCTATAGACACAGCACCCCCTCCAGGACTGACCAAATAGCATTGCATTTTGCTTTGTGCTTGTGTTTGTGTGTCTCAATAGGTGGTGTAGTTTTGTTTGTGTTGTGCTATAATTTGATTGACTCTAATTGAATGTATGGTGATGCTGTCCTGAGGCTTTAAGGTGTTAGGGGTGGTTAGTGAACTGAGCCTCAGGACCAGCTGTGTGAGAGGACTCTTTACTTTGCTCAGCAATTGGTATTGCAGGGCTTTGTAATGATAAGAGTGGGGGTCGCTATTTTTTAGATGCTTCAAAATTTAATTGCCCTTTTTTGTATCTTGATTAGTAATGGATATTTGCCTAATTCTGCCCTGCATGCTTGTCCCATTGGTCGAAATATTGCTTTGTAAGCAGACCCTTCAGTGCCATATAGGGAAATTGGTTCGATTACTGATTCTAATAGTTTTAGGCAAATTCTGATTGGAATTTGTAGTTGGATTTGACGTTTTATGGCATAGAATGCCCTGCGTGCTTTCTCTTTCAGTTCATTCACTGCCAGGTTGAAATTTCCTGTAGAACTTATTTTCACGCCTAAACAATTATAATTTGTATAGTGTTCAATTACTTTTTTTCCTATTGTGAAGTTGTATCTAGCTCCCTGAGATCTGGATCTTTTTTGAAAAATCATTATTTTAGTCTTTTTCATGTTTATTGCCAAGGCCCAGGATTGGAAATACTGCTCCAACAGGTCCAGGCTCTGCTGTAATCCATGTTCAGTGGGTGACAGCAGCACCAGGTCGTCTGCATAGAGCAGGAGTTTAATTTTGGTGTCATGTAGAGTGAGACAGGGGGCTGAAAATTCCTCCAACATAGTTGCCAGATCGTTGATATAAATATTAAATAGAGTTGGACTTAAACTGCAGCCCTGCTTCACTCCACGTGCGTAAATAAATCTGTTCTTTTGTTGCCAATTTTGATGCCGCACATATTTCTCTCTCTCTCACACACACACTATTAACTTTCTCAACATGACATACTCAGAAATAAAGGTACAGTGGATGTACATTTTACGTCTTTAAGGAACAAAGTCCCCAAATGCACCTGAGAGTACAAAAATTTACCTTTTCAAGCAAACAAAGCACAGATTAATTATGTATTGCTGGTTACATATGCAGTAGATATGGATGGATCACTTTAAGGGTCGTTTCTCCTGACAAATTCTCCTATTGAACTCTCTGGAAAAATAAGTCAGGAGAAGAAACCCTTCAAGTTATCCATCCATATCTACTGTATTTCTGGCAGCAGAGTGATGATTTAAGGCTTGTTTGATATGTCAGACCCTTGGTGACTTTGAGCCATTTGCCCAACCATGTGTTCCATACTGTTCCAGTGTAATTTACAGCTAAATCTAGTCCCACCCCCAAATTCACACAGAGATCCATTCAAATGCAGAGACATTATAGTATCGCTTGTAAGCATACCAGAAAATAAGATATCAAGAGTCTTTTGATGTTGTCGGGTCACAGACATCAGACAGTCATGGCATGCAAGGATATGCGACCAAATATAAAAAAAATTGAAGGCACAGTCAACTTATTGTATGTAAACTGGAATTGTGATATAATGAATTAAAAGTGAAATAATCTGTCTGTAAACAATTGTTGGAAAAATTACTTGTGTCATGCACAAAGTAGATGTCCTAACTGACTTGCCAACACTATAGTTTGCTAACATGAAATCTGTGGAGTGGTTAAAAATGAGTTTTAATGACTTCAACCTAAGTGTATGTAAACTTCCGACTTCAACTGTACGTTCTCTGATCTTAGAGCCACTGATCTTAAATTCACTGGTCTATGTACTCTGGTCCTAGAGTCAATGATCTCAAATTCACCACTCATCTTGGTTCTCTGATCTTACAGCCACTGATCTCAAATACACCACTATTTTCTGTGACTGATCACAGAGCCACTGATCTCACTGATGCTCTATGTATGATTGCACATGCACAGAGGGTAAAATCCAGGGGTCAGAAAGTAAAAGTCTTGCCATGTTTTTCTTCCACCCATGAACTCACCCAGCTAATTTCACTAATTAGTTCTACCTCCTGGCAGGAGAATTGTGCCAATTAGCAAATCCAGGTGATTAGAACCAAATACTGGGGAGGACTTTTACTTTCTGAACCTGGATTTCACACTTCTGCACCTGCATCAGCGTCTACAGAGAGCTGCAGAAAGTTTGAGGGGAGGACAGTTCGGCAGGAAGAGACATTTTGAACAAGTGTCTGTACTTCAGGATTGATGAGATTTTTTTGTTGCTGAGAAAGTCCTTAATTAACCGAGACACAAGTAGTTTGGCAGCACAGGAAACTAGCCTTCAGAATACTGGATATGGGTTTGCTTTAGAGGAGGGGGGGAGAGTGTGTGTGTGTGTGTGTGTGTGTGTGTGAGAAAGAGAGAGAGAGAGAGAGAGAGAGAGAGAGAGAGAGAGAGAGAGAGAGAGAGAGAGAGAGAAAGAGATAAAAAGCCATCGCAAATTAAGACCCGTTTTCTCATCAATATGTCTCCATAGCTGTTGCTTTTTACAGCCCAGATCCCCATCAGTAAATCACAGCCATTAGCAGATGACTGCAGGAAACCCATAAAACTAATGAGCTCCACATCGCTCACTCCCCCCCGCCCCACTATCAGCATCTAACCAGGTCACATCCCTCTCTCCCCCCGCCCCACTATAAGCTTCTGACCAGGTCACATCCCTCTCTCCTCCCCCCCACTATCAGCTTCTAACCAGGTCACATCCCTCTCTCCCCCCGCCCCACTATCAGCTTCTAACCAGGTCACATCCCTCTCTCCCCCCGCCCCACTATCAGCTTCTAACCAGGTCACATCCTTCTTCCCAACCCCCCACCCCCACCCCATAAACTTCTGAGCAGGTCACCTGACACCACACAGAGACAGAAAGTACTCAGTTAGCTCAGTTTGTAAAACAAACAAAAAAAGACACGGGTCAATACTCATTCCATTATAATTGGCTATCGCAGTTGAACTGTCACGAGTGAATTCCATTCGGAAGCTCTGTGTCGCCACTTTTAAAATAAAATATACACTGTCCACCGTCCCTCCTCCGCTCTCTCCCACTCATCTCAGAATGCAATAATAAAAGAATGCAAAGTGCTTGTGTTCGGACTTTCAGGACGCCAACTCTTTCATCCCCCGTTGTTTGCTTGGCCAGGCCTTACGCAGTTGACTCTGACCTGAAGATGAGCTGGTACGAGCCTTAAAACAGCGGAATGAAATAAGCAGTGTTCAGTGAGCTGCTCACAGAAAGACTGATGCATCCTGGGGGATTAATCACACGCCCTTCTGCCCTCACAGAAATTACTTTTACACTTTCCCCCTCCCTCTAACTTTCTGTTCAATCTTACACCCAGATGAACGTGGATAGCGGGAGAGGCCGCCACGGAGAGCTCGTAATGTTAATGCCGATTAAACCTTCAGCACCTGCAGCTCGAGGTGCTAACGTAATGATGTGGAGCGTGTAATGCAGAGATAATGCTAATTAAGAGGTCGTAACGGGATGGTAATGCTAATTAAGAGCTTGTAATGTGGCATTAATGCTGACAAACAGCTTGTAATGTGGTGCTAAGGCTAATTATGAGGTTGTAATGTGGTGCTAAGGCTAATTATGAGGTTGTAATGTGGTGCTAAGGCTAATTATGAGGTTGTAATGTGGTGCTAAGGCTAATTATGAGGTTGTAATGTGGTGGCAATGCTAATTATGAGGTTGTAATGTGGTGCTAAGGTTAATTATGAGGTTGTAATGTGGTGCTAAGGCTAATTATGAGGTTGTAATGTGGTACTAAGGCTAATTATGAGGTTGCAATGTGGTGGCAATGCTAATTATGAGGTTGTAATGTGGTGCTAAGGTTAATTATGAGGTTGTAATGTGGTGCTAAGGCTAATTATGAGGTTGTAATGTGGTGCTAAGGCTAATTATGAGGTTGTAATGTGGTGCTAAGGCTAATTATGAGGTTGTAATGTGGTGCTAAGGCTAATTATGAGGTTGTAATGTGGTGCTAAGGCTAATTATGAGGTTGTAATGTGGTGCTAAGGCTAATTATGAGGTTGTAATGTGGTGCTAAGGCTAATTATGAGGTTGTAATGTGGTGCTAAGGCTAATTATGAGGTTGTAATGTGGTGCTAAGGCTAATTATGAGGTTGTAATGTGGTGCTAAGGCTAATTATGAGGTTGTAATGTGGTGCTAAGGCTAATTATGAGGTTGTAATGTGGTGCTAAGGCTAATTATGAGGTTGTAATGTGGTGCTAAGGCTAATTATGAGGTTGTAATGTGGTGCTAAGGCTAATTATGAGGTTGTAATGTGGTGCTAAGGCTAATTATGAGGTTGTAATGTGGTGCTAAGGCTAATTATGAGGTTGTAATGTGGTGCTAAGGCTAATTATGAGGTTGTAATGTGGTGCTAAGGCTAATTATGAGGTTGTAATGTGGTGCTAAGGCTAATTATGAGGTTGTAATGTGATGCTAAGGCTAATTATGAGGTTGTAATGTGGTGCTAAGGCTAATTATGAGGTTGTAATGTGGTGCTAAGGTTAATTATGAGGTTGTAATGTGGTGCTAAGGCTAATTATGAGGTTGTAATGTGGTGCTAAGGCTAATTATGAGGTTGTAATGTGGTGGCAATGCTAATTATGAGGTTGTAATGTGGTGGCAATGCTAATTATGAGGTTGTAATGTGGTGCTAAGGCTAATTATGAGGTTGTAATGTGGTGCTAAGGCTAATTATGAGGTTGTAATGTGGTGCTAAGGCTAATTATGAGGTTGCAATGTGGTGGCAATGCTAATTATGAGGTTGTAATGTGGTGCTAAGGTTAATTATGAGGTTGTAATGTGGTGCTAAGGCTAATTATGAGGTTGTAATGTGGTGCTAAGGCTAATTATGAGGTTGTAATGTGGTGCTAAGGTTAATTATGAGGTTGCAATGTGGTGGCAATGCTAATTATGAGGTTGTAATGTGGTGCTAAGGTTAATTATGAGGTTGTAATGTGGTGCTAAGGCTAATTATGAGGTTGTAATGTGGTGCTAAGGCTAATTATGAGGTTGGAATGTGGTGCTAAGGCTAATTATGAGGTTGTAATGTGGTGCTAAGGCTAATTATGAGGTTGTAATGTGGTGCTAAGGCTAATTATGAGGTTGTAATGTGGTGCTAAGGCTAATTATGAGGTTGTAATGTGGTGCTAAGGCTAATTATGAGGTTGTAATGTGGTGCTAAGGCTAATTATGAGGTTGTAATGTGGTGCTAAGGCTAATTATGAGGTTGTAATGTGGTGCTAAGGCTAATTATGAGGTTGTAATGTGGTGCTAAGGCTAATTATGAGGTTGTAATGTGGTGCTAAGGCTAATTATGAGGTTGTAATGTGATGCTAAGGCTAATTATGAGGTTGTAATGTGGTGCTAAGGCTAATTATGAGGTTGTAATGTGGTGCTAAGGTTAATTATGAGGTTGTAATGTGGTGCTAAGGCTAATTATGAGGTTGTAATGTGGTGCTAAGGCTAATTATGAGGTTGTAATGTGGTGCTAAGGCTAATTATGAGGTTGTAATGTGGTGCTAAGGCTAATTATGAGGTTGTAATGTGGTGGCAATGCTAATTATGAGGTTGTAATTTGGTGCTAAGGTTAATTATGAGGTTGTAATGTGGTGCTAAGGCTAATTATGAGGTTGTAATGTGGTGCTAAGGCTAATTATGAGGTTGTAATGTGGTGCTAAGGCTAATTATGAGGTTGCAATGTGGTGGCAATGCTAATTATGAGGTTGTAATGTGGTGCTAAGGTTAATTATGAGGTTGTAATGTGGTGCTAAGGCTAATTATGAGGTTGTAATGTGGTGCTAAGGCTAATTATGAGGTTGTAATGTGGTGCTAAGGTTAATTATGAGGTTGCAATGTGGTGGCAATGCTAATTATGAGGTTGTAATGTGGTGGGAATTATGAGGTTGTAATGTGGTGCTAAGGCTAATTATGAGGTTGTAATGTGGTGCTAAGGCTAATTATGAGGTTGTAATGTGGTGCTAAGGCTAATTATGAGGTTGTAATGTGGTGCTAAGGCTAATTATGAGGTTGTAATGTGGTGCTAAGGCTAATTATGAGGTTGTAATGTGGTGCTAAGGCTAATTATGAAGTTGTAATGTGGTGCTAAGGCTAAGTATGAGGTTGTAATGTGGTGCTAAGGCTAATTATGAGGTTGTAATGTGGTGCTAAGGCTAATTATGAGGTTGTAATGTGGTGCTAAGGCTAATTATGAGGTTGTAATGTGGTGCTAAGGCTAATTATGAGGTTGTAATGTGGTGCTAAGGCTAATTAAGTAGTGGTAATGCTGATTAAGAGGTCATAATATGATGGCACGTATACCTTATGAGGAACCACACAATACACACTGTACACTTTATACCCTATAAGAACATACACCACCCACACACACCACCCACATACACCACCCAATAATCATATTCCACATAAAGAGCCAAAGAAAATTTATTTGGTGGTGATTTTCAGCTCGCTATTGAAATTAGCTTTTTACTGACAGCAGACAGATTTGATGTTTCTTACACAGGCGATATTACGTACGTTTTAGCGTGTGCTCTTCAAGAGCTGCCAATTAGAAGCACTTAGACATCAAAACAAAATTGTATTATTTTTCAGTTTTCACATTTAGCAACTGTAACTATACATATAGTCACACAATGAACATTTGAAATGTAAGAAGAAAAAGTGACTACTCAGTGTGTTTATATTAGTGTTGGCTGTTATATTCCGTTCTAGAAAGTGTTCTGGTACTTGAATTCGTATTTACCTTTTAGGGTCGTTTTAACGCACTTGTTCCTAGTTTGAAAATGCACTATGTACGTCGCTCTGGATAAGAGCGTCTGCCAAATGACTATAATGTAATGTAATGTTCTTAGAAGAGCTAGTGAATGATCAACTTCACATCCCAGCATGAGGGACAACAACCAATTTAGCCATGCAGACAGATTTGAAACAGACTGACTACTGGTGTGTCTTTCATCATGAGGTGTTCATCGTTGTACAAGCTTCGCAGTAATTATCTAAAAACTCTATTTAATTTGAGCTATTTTACATTTTTTCTATTTAAAAAAAAAAAGTTTTTTGTAATGGAATGACATAGTGCCGGTACATTCACTTAACGTGCAATAATTTCAAACAGGCCATTTTAGCCTCAGATAAGCTACACAAAAGAGAGGGTGTTAAGCCTGTCTTTATAGATAATGCTTTCACACGTATTATGCTCTTACACTTTAAATATCACATCAATCATTTCACATTTTATTATTATTATTTTTTTTCCTCCACTCTGACTGATAGGGAGCGCTCACAGGTGCTCCACTCTGACTGACAGGGAGCGCTCACAGGTGCTCCACTCTGACTGACAGGGAGCGCTCACAGGTGCTCCACTCTGACTGACAGGGAGCGCTCACAGGAGCTCCACTCTGACTGACAGGGAGCGCTCACAGGTGCTCCACTCTGACTGACAGGGAGCGCTCACAGGTGCTCCACTCTGACTGACAGGGAGCGCTCACAGGTGCTCTACTCTGACTGACAGGGAGCGCTCACAGGTGCTCCACTCTGACTGACAGGGAGCGCTCACAGGTGCTCCACTCTGACTGACAGGGAGCGCTCACAGGTGCTCTACTCTGACTGACAGGGAGCGCTCACAGGTGCTCCTTCAGTTTCAACGGCCTCTTTATTCCCCCCTAGGCCTCAGCACCAGAACGCCACACAGAGAAGCAGGGACTCATGGGTAATCACAGGTATGACCAGAGAAGCAGGGACTCATGGGTAATCACAGGTATGACCAGAGAAGCAGGGACTCATGGGTAATCACAGGTATGACCAGAGAAGCAGGGACTCATGGGTAATCACAGGTATGACCAGAGAAGCATTACATATCAGCAGTGTTTGGCTGTAGGTAAATCTCAGCAGTGATCAGCTGTAGGTAAATCTCAGCAGTGTTTGACTGTAGGTAAATCTCAGCAGTGTTTGACTGTAGGTAAATCTCAGCAGTGTTTGGCTGTAGGTAAATCTCAGTAGTGTTTCGCTGTAGGAAAATCTCAGCAGTGTTTGGCTGTAGATTCCTCCTCAGTCGTGCTGCTTGTATGTGCTGCTGCTCCATGGTCCAGAAGGCCTCGCACATTGCCCAGATGCCCAGCAGAACTAAACTGGTCTCATCTGTTTCTCACTGATGATAAAAGTACACTGAGGTTTTGTCTGCATCTCCCTCTCCTGTTATTGTTTCTCTTCACTTCTCATGCCTTCACAGTCACCTGTGAAGCAGCTGCCATTGGCCCAGCACAAACACTCTCACATTACAGCCGTTTCAGTTTGTTCTGTGATTTACACATATTCTGAAATCAATCCAAACAAAGCCGTTCTCACGTAAAGCTATTCTATACCTGTCTGAGGTCTTCAGCAGCTCACAGATTTATGATGTCACTCACATTGGCATCACTGTGTCAGGCAGTGTCCTCTGGACTCTGTTTGCGTTGTACTGGATTGGTCTTGGGATATGTTCTGTGTCTTATAATGCTGTGCTATAAAGTGCTGTGTTAATTCTGTGTGTTAATACACTGTGTTAATGCACTTTGTTAATTCTCTGTGCAATAATGCAGTGTGTTAATTCTGTGTGTTAATGTGCTGTGTTAATCCGGCGTGTCATTATCAAAATGAAGACAGTAGGAATTATAGGAAGCATTCAGAATGGGTTCAGAACTGGCTACAGGGTAGAACACAAAGAGTAGTAGGAAGGGGGATCTTATCTGAGCATGGTACTGTGGGAAGTGGAGTCCCACAAGGATCAGTGTTGGGGCCTCTGCTCTTCCTTATTTACATAAATGACCTTGACAAGGACATCAAAAGTACATTATTTAAATTTGCTGATGATACAAAACTGGGAGGATTAGCTAACAGTTTGTTAGCTACTAAAGTAATCCAAGAATATTTAAACAAAATCCCGAAGTGGGTGGAAAACCTGGAAAATGAAATTCAACATGGCTAAATGCAAAATTGTACATGTGGGAAATAAAAACATAAGGCAGGACTACTTTATGGGAGAAACAAAATTAGAATGTGCTCAATTTGAAAAAGACTTAAGAGTAGCAGTCTTTCAGGTTTGAGGCATTGTGCTGTAGCAGTAAAAAAAAAAGAGTACTGTGTGCAGTTCTGGGCACCTTATTACAAAAAAGATGTAGAGGCTCTGGAAAAGGTCCAAAGAAGGGCAACTAGGTTGGTTCCTGGTATGAAAGATAAAAGTTATGAGGAAAGATAATTAATCTCTTTAAGCTTAGTAAAAGGAGACTTAGGGGTGATTTGATAGAGGCTTTTAGATTCATAAAAGGGATTAATAAAACAAACTCAGGATATTCTTCAGGTTGAGTTCTGTTAGTAGAACAAGGGGGCATAAAGGTCTACACAGAGAGTAGGGAGTACTGTACTTCACACACAGAGTAGGAAGTACTGTACTTCACACAGAGAGCAGGAAGTACTGTACTTCACACACAGAGTAGGAAGTACTGTACTTCACACACAGAGTAGGAAGTACTGTACTTCACACTGAGAGTAGGGAGTACTGTACTTCACACAGAGAGCAGGAAGTACTGTACTTCACACACAGAGTAGGAAGTACTGTACTTCACACAGAGAGTAGGGAGTACTGTACTTCACACAGAGAGTAGGGAGTACTGTACTTCACACAGAGAGTAGTCGCTAGGAAGTACTGTACTTCACACACAGAGTAGGAAGTACTGTACTTCACACAGAGAGCAGGAAGTACTGTACTTCACACAGAGAGTAGGGAGTACTGTACTTCACACAGAGAGTAGGGAGTACTGTACTTCACACAGAGAGTAGGGAGTACTGTACTTCACACACAGAGTAGGAAGTACTGTACTTCACACTGAGAATAGTCGCTAGGAAGTACTGTACTTCACACTGAGAGTAGTCGCTAGGAAGTACTGTACTTCACACACAGAGTAGGAAGTACTGTACTTCACACAGAGAGTAGGGAGTACTGTACTTCACACAGAGAGCAGGAAGTACTGTACTTCACACACAGAGTAGGAAGTACTGTACTTCACACAGAGAGTAGTCGCTAGGAAGTACTGTACTTCACACACAGAGTAGGAAGTACTGTACTTCACACAGAGAGTAGTCGCTAGGAAGTACTGTACTTCACACAGAGAGTAGTCGCTAGGAAGTACTGTACTTCACACACAGAGTAGGGAGTACTGTACTTCACACAGAGAGTAGGGAGTACTGTACTTCACACACAGAGTAGGAAGTACTGTACTTCACACAGAGAGTAGGGAGTACTGTACTTCACACACAGAGTAGGAAGTACTGTACTTCACACAGAGAGTAGGGAGTACTGTACTTCACACAGAGAGTAGGGAGTACTGTACTTCACACACAGAGTAGGAAGTACTGTACTTCACACACAGAGTAGTCGCTAGGAAGTACTGTACTTCACACAGAGAGTAGTCGCTGTGTGGAATAGCTCGCCAGGTCATGTAGCTGAGGTAGAAACTCTGGGGGTTTTCAAGACCAGGCTTCATATGGTGCTGGATACTATCTAGATTGTTGGGGAGCACTAGGTACCCTTTAGTAGTAGGAAGATGGTGAGCATTGTTGGGTTGAATGGCCTGTTCTCATCATTAAGTTATGTTAAAGCACTGTGTTAATGCTGAGCGCAAATGCGGCGTTGTGTTCAGTGTTGTGTTCAGTGTTGTGGTGTTTTGTGGGTGGATGTGTTGCAGGCATGAATCCGTTTCTAGAATTCGTTCTGTGCTAATGTTTCAGGACCCGCTCAAAAACAAAATGTCACATCTCAATGAGCATATCCTGGTTATAATGTCAATAATAACAGGGAAGAAGATTATCTCTGTTTATCTAAAGTCATAAATGGGACCCAACCTACTACAGAGAAAGAGAAGCAGTAATAACAACCTCCAGATGTATCTACCGTGAGCCAATCACAGCCAACTACAGCCAATCACAGCACAGATGTGGTTAAAAACTACAACACTAATCCCCTACCACCCTGTGTGGTTAAAAACTACAGCACTAATCCCCTACCACACCATGTGGTTAAAAACTACAGCACTAATCCCCTACCACCCAATGTGGTTAAAATCTACAGCACTAATCCCCTACCAGCCCATGTGGTTAAAAACTACAGCACTAATCCCCTACCACCCAATGTGGTTAAAATCTACAGCACTAATCCCCTACCAGCCCATGTGGTTAAAAACTACAGCACTAATCCCCTACCACACCATGTGGTTAAAAACTACAGCACTAATCCCCTACCACCCCATGTGGTTAAAATCTACAGCACTAATCCCCTACCACCCCATGTGGTTAAAATCTACAGCACTAATCCCCTACCACACCATGTGGTTAAAATCTACAGCACTAATCCCCTACCACACCATGTGGTTAAAAACTACAGCACTAATCCCCTACCAGCCCGCTCAGTCATAGTGACCCATTACAGGACTGTTTTGGCTCAGGGAAATAGATGAATAACATGAGAAGGTCACAGTGACGCTCTTCCCCAGACCCATTATAATGAGCCATAAAAAGTATCAGAAAACAATCTGCAAATTACAGAACCTGCCGCCCCTTCCTGCTTCAGTTCACCTCCAATCTCCCTAAAAACAGTTTAAAATGCTTTTGGATTCCATTTATTACAGCATAAAAGGACAAGGCGGCAATTTTTCGTAACTTTAATCTTTTTGATAAAATAATCTATGGGCCCTGATCCACTTTGTTCCATGAGTGTTTGAAGTTTTTTTTTTTTTTTTCCCTCATCCTAATGATTAATATGCATTTACAGTCAAGCCGGAAAGTCTTTCACCTTCTCCATGTTTTATTATGTTACAGACATATTCTACAATAGATTGAGTTCATTTTTGGTCTCAAAATTCTACACAAAATAGCCCATAATGACAAAGTGAAAACAGGTTTTTAGACATTTGTGCTAATTTATTAAAAATCAAAATGTAAAATATCATATGTACACAATTGTGCACACCCTTTGATATGACACCCAAAAGTGAGCTGAGGTGCATTTTGTTTCCACTGATACTGCTTGAGATGTTTCTACAACTTAATTGGAGTCCACCTGTGATAAATTCAATTGATTGGGCATGATTGGGGATTGCCAACACCTGCCTATATAAGGTCCCACAGTTGACAGTGCATGTCAGAGCAAACTCCAAGCCATGGGGTCAAAGGAATTATCTGCAGACCTCAGAAACAGGATTGTGTCAAGGCATAGATCTGGAGAAGGGTACAGAAAAATCTCTGCAGCTTTACAGGTCCCAAAGAGCACAGTGGCCACCATCATTCGTAAATAGAAGAAGTTTGGAACCACCAAGAATCTTCCTAGACCTGGCCGCCCGGCCAAACTGAGCAATCGGGGAAGACGGGCCTTGGCCAGGGAGGTGAGCAGGAACCCGAGGGTCACTCTGACAGAGCTCCAGCGTATCCTTGTGGAGATGGGAGAACCTTTCAGAAGATCAACCATCCAGGCAGCACTCCACCAATCAGGCCTTTATGGTAGAGTGGCCAGATGGAAGCCCCTCCTTAGTAAAAGGCACATCACAGCCCGCTTGGAGTTTGCCAAAAGGCACCTAGAGGACTCTCAAACCATGAGAATCAAGATTCTCTGGTCTGATGAAACCAAAATTGAACATTTGGCCTGAATACCAAGCGTCACGTCTGGAGGAAACCAGGCACCGCTCATCACCTGGCTAATACCATCCCTACAGTGAAGCATGGCGGTGGCAGCATCATGATGTGGGGATGTTTTTCAGCAGCGGGAATGGGGCGACTAGTACTGATAGAGGGAAAGATGAATGCAGCTAAGTACACCGAGATCCTTGAAGAAAACCTGCTCCAGAGCGCTCTGGACCTCAGACTAGGGCGAAGGTTTACCTTCCAACATGACAACGACCCGAAGCACACAGCCAAGAGAACAAAGGAGTGGCTTCGGAGAAAGTCTGTGCATGTCCTTGAGTGGCCCAGCCAGAGCCCAGACCTGAATCCAATTGAACATCTGTGGAAAGAGCTGAAAATAGCTGTGTACCGACGCTCCCCATCCAACCTGACGGAGCCTGCAAGGATATGCCAAGAGGAATGGGCACAAATGTCCAGAAACAAGTGTGCCAAGCTCGTAGCTTCTTTCCCAAGACGCCTTGAAGCTGTAATCGCTGCCATAGGTGCAGCAACCAAGTATTAGGCTAAGGGTGTGTACAGATATGTAACCCATAAATAACCTATTTTTGTCAGTAAAATAAAATTGCATATTTTCTAAAAACCTGTTTTCACTTCGTCATTATTGCCTATTGTGTGTAGATGTTTGAGGCAAAAAATTAACTCAATCTATTGTAGTATAAGTCTGTAACGTAATAAAACGTGGAGAAGGTGAAAGGGGTGTGCAAACTTTCCGGCATATGCAATGCTTATAATATGGCTTATGTAATATCTCACTATATGCACTGTAAGGTGTTTCTATAGGTAAGTACATGGATCTCTTCCTCTGTCACGTACACACACACACACACACACACACACACACACACACACACACACACACAGGTGCACACACAAACAAATAAACATACACACAGATCAGATCACATATACAAACATACACAGTCCATTCCGATGGTACAGAAAGGTGTTACTACATAGGTACTGCATCTCCCTGCAACGACACGATGAAGCTTTATGGGTATCAGACGCTTACATATGTTTCTGTAATCTGACCCCTGGCTGACGGAGCAACAGAATATTTTATGTGTGTAATTAAAAGCAGCTTTTCCCTGTAAGGCTGGACAGAGCTGGCCTAGGCACTGGAGGCTCTTCAGACTGACACACCATATCATGGCTACTGGCAGCTAAAGTCACACTAAGGATATTGGACTTGGCAACCCTGTCAAATCCCGCTACCATCCTGTCAAATCCAGCTACCATCCTGTCAAATCCCGCTACCCAAAGTCCCCTAGGATAGAGAAGAACTCTCTCCCTGCCATGCAATAAAAAGGGGAGAAATATACACACACAAACATAAACACACACAACCACACACACACAGACACACACACAAACATAAAAACACACAACCACACATACAACCACATACACAAACATAAACACACACAACCACACATACAACCACATACACAAACATAAACACACACAACCACACATACAACCACATACACAAACATAAACACACACAACCACACATACAACCACATACACAAACATAAACACACACAACCACACATACAACCACACACACACACACACACACACATACAACCACATACACAAACATAAACACACACACACACATACAACCACATACACAAACATAAACACACACAACCACACATACAACCACATACACAAACATAAACACACACACACACACACACACACACACACACACAAACATAAACACACACACACACACACACACAAACATAAACACACACAACCACACATACAACCACACACACAAACATAAACACACACACACACACACACATATACCAAAACAAACACAAAAATACACACACACACACACACAC
The DNA here is from genome assembly GCA_029718625.1 of Synaphobranchus kaupii. Taxonomy (NCBI): domain Eukaryota; kingdom Metazoa; phylum Chordata; class Actinopteri; order Anguilliformes; family Synaphobranchidae; genus Synaphobranchus; species Synaphobranchus kaupii. Next base: position 15,787,153 of record CM056399.1, read on the forward strand.
ACACAAACATAAACAAACACAAAAATACACACACACAACCACACATACACACAGACAACCACATACACAGACATAACACACACACACACACACACACACACATACCAAAACAAACACAAAAATACACACATGCACGACCAAACACAGACAATTACATCCATAAACATAAACAAATGCACAAACACGCATGCACACACACACACACACACACGGTCCATTCCAATGCTACAGAAAAGCGTAACATATTCTCCTGTCAGGAAAGTACAAAGATATCTCTCGACTTGAAGTAATGGCTAAAATCCTATTTCATAACTTTAATACTACATACATCTGGCTGATTAGCATCGCCTGTCAATCATATCTGGGGGAGGTACATATCTGCATCTCTTCAGCTGATAAAATATGAAAATACTCAGTAAAACATACAATCACATGGAATAAAGATTCTGTGCTGACTGCTGATGAAAAAGCTGTTGGTATTCTGCAAGTTTTCCAGGTTAAAGTATTTCAGAAGAATGATTGGACAGTGTGACTGTACTCGGCTCGGCAGTGTGTAGGGAGGGCAGCACTGGCTTCATTAGTTTGAAGTGGAGTGATATACTGACAGTCCATGGATTCATGAGGGTCACCCCATGTTTCACCGTTTTGTAAGAGCTTATTTTTGGACTTGCACTTTGGTCCCTGAGTGCCTGTGGTTTTAAACGCCGTCTGGGACTGAAGTGAGGAAACAGATTGTCTGCTTGTACAGCTCTTGTTTAGTGAGCTGACAGCGGCCTGGGTGATCTTAAGGGCACCCAACGGTATCTATTCCGTGTCCCTGCGGAGCCATGCCGAGACCGCAGTACCACAGACAACCACCAGGGCGCACCGTCATTCAGCTGTGACCTTATGAATCCAAATGTTGCAGATCCATAAACAAAGCTTCTCTTTTCGCCATGATCCAACCTTCAGTTCTGTGTGTGTGTGTGTGTGTGTGTGTGTGTGTGTGTGTGTGTGTGTGTGTGCGTGTGTGTGTGTGTGTGTGTGTGTGTGGGGGCGTTGTTCTGTCCCTATGCTGCCTCGTGAGTGCGGCCCTTTAAATCTTTTGCATGCTAACTCGTTTCCTTCGACTCACCTGAGTCTCGATTGGAAATTGCAGACACCTGTTGTGGATTTGCAGAGAGTATACTTATTTTCAGCGTTCTCTAGCTCCAAGTTGGTTAATTTTTCCCCTTCGGATAGTTTGTTCATTTGCTGGTTGAATTTCTGCATGGTTCCCCATTTTAAAAGCCGGTTTTAACCTTTCTTTGTGCAAGTATATTCATGGTTTGTGTTTGAAATAGTTTGTGTTGCGGCCCCTTCGAGCCGGGGTTGTAGCATGTGTGCATGTGTGTGTGTGTGCGTGCGTGTGCTTGTGCCTGTGTGTGAGAGACCTATACCTGCACAACATTGTATAGGTAGTATATAGCCTCCACCCCCCACACACATTTACAGAAGCATCCATAAGAGAAGATGATGAGCAAAATAGGCAATTTAGCCCATCTTAGCTCATCAACCAACAGACTACAGAGCATCAGGCACTGAGTCAAGCCTGGACTACAACACCCAGTGGGCCGCTCTGTCTCTCTTACATGACCTGGACTACAACACCCAGAGGGCCTCTCTCTCTTACATGATCTGGACTACAACTCCCAGAGGGCCTCTCTCTTACATGATCTGGACTACAACACCCAGAGGGCCACTCTGTTTCTCTTACATAACCTGGACTACAACACCCAGAGGGCCTCTCTCTCTTACATGACCTGGACTATAACACCCAGAGGGCCTGTCTCTTTTACATGACCTGGACTACAACATCCAGAGGGCCTGTCTCTCTTACATGACCTGGCAAGTTGCTCCACATAGTGTAAAGAAAACATCCAGATTTTTCAGAATAATAATTAAATTATTTCTGCTCCGTTCCATCTTGGACACAAACGCCAAGCCCCTGGTGTAACAAGCCCAGGTTACTACTGTTAAAGCACAACGATCCAGCAGAGTGCATATCATTGCCAAATAAAGGCCGTGGTACTCAGATAATAAGCTTTGGACAGAAATGAGCAATCAATACCATGGTGGTAAAAGCTCTTATTTTTTATTTTATTTTTTTTTTTTAAACGCAATGAAATATTTAATACAGGAATTTCTCTAAACACAATGGAGCTGACAGACCTGTTTTATTCCACCACACTCCATCTCCTCCTCAATGATTAACACACAATTAGAAAGGGACTACATAAAAGCACAGTCTATTACCCTTCCACACGCTCTCCTCACTCAGCCTGCGTGAGCGCTCGCGTACAAACCGTACCCTTCCACACGCTCTCCTCACTCAGCCTGCGTGAGCGCTCGCGTACAAACCGTACCCTTCCACACGCTCTCCTCACTCAGCCTGCGTGAGCGCTCGCGTACAAACCGTACCCTTCCACACGCTCTCCTCACTTAGCCTGCGTGAGCGCTCGCGTACAAACCGTACCCTTCCACACGCTCTCCTCACTCAGCCTGCGTGAGCGCTCGCGTACAAACCGTTCCCTTCCACACGCTCTCCTCACTCAGCCTGCGTGAGCGCTCGCGTACAAACCGTTCCCTTCCACACGCTCTCCTCACTCAGCCTGCGTGAGCGCTCGCGTACAAACCGTTCCCTTCCACACGCTCTCCTCACTCAGCCTGCGTGAGCGCTCGCGTACAAACCGTACCCTTCCACACGCTCTCCTCACTCAGCCTGCGTGAGCGCTCGCGTACAAACCGTTCCCTTCCACACGCTCTCCTCACTCAGCCTGCGTGAGCGCTCGCGTACAAACCGTACCCTTCCACACGCTCTCCTCACTCAGCCTGCGTGAGCGCTCGCGTACAAACCGTACCCTTCCACACGCTCTCCTCACTCAGCCTGCGTGAGCGCTCGCGTACAAACCGTACCCTTCCACACGCTCTCCTCACTCAGCCTGCGTGAGCGCTCGCGTACAAACCGTACCCTTCCACACGCTCTCCTCACTCAGCCTGCGTGAGCGCTCGCGTACAAACCGTACCCTTCCACACGCTCTCCTCACTCAGCCTGCGTGAGCGCTCGCGTACAAACCGTTCCAGTAAATGATTTTAATTCATCTCCATTCCGGCTCCTGGGGTTATTAACAGATTAATCCGGCTATTTAATAATTAATAATTAATAATTAATTTCACATGTTTCAATTGAAAGGCAAAAAAAAATGCATAGAGTAGATGTGTTCCTTTTCATAGCGGGTGAAAGTAACGGCGGATGTGAGAACAGCCATCAGAAGAGCCATCAGAACAGCCATCAGAAGAGCCGAAACTCATCGTCAGACGAAGCCTGGACAGACACACTTCTTCAGAGTTCACCTGACCCTCCCTTTAGAAATCCTCTTATTTCTTCTTGGTCCCTTTGATCTCCTTTAGGATAATGTTATAGGCGTAGACGTCCAGTCGCACTTTCCTTGGTTCCAATACAAATTGCTGCTTGCTAGGTTCACATTACACTTATTGATTTTAAATGGGCCTTCGGCGCTTTTCCTGGTGAAGCCGTGTGTTTGTATATCGGAGACTAACGCCGATGTTCTCCACTGCAGCGGATACCCAGCGATGGTAATGTAATGAGAACACATTCTGAGGAATGTGGTTATTCGCGCGCTTTCTCCGTAAAGCCGCATTAAAACGCCGGCCTAAAGCTTAGACCCCTAATTCTCAAACATCCACTGAACAGCCACGTTGTCACGGTGACAGTCATTGCTTATTAAATCTGAAATGAGTTTGTTTTGGGCATTAATTTCTGTTTTCCTCTTCAAAGAGCATTGAGCACAGAATGCTGATTAGGACATAACTCATACACATGTGCACTAAAGGGGCCCTTAGACTAGACCGGTCACCCCCAAATCAGTCCAGCCAATCCGATCGCATTTAAGCAGGATTCACTGCCAAGGGGAGGGTGTGTGTGTGGGGGGGGGGAGGGTAACTTTCCTCCTGTAAGTCTGTGTAATTCACCATGTAACATATTCTGTATTTATTATTCATATCAGCAACTGTCTATTTACTTACTTTACTTTTAAAAAAATGATAATTTTATCGAATAATTGTTTATTTTACATCTGGCAGCATTATAATTTACGGTACCACTTAACATTACGTTGCACCTATACCTGTGCAGTTAAATTTTAACCAATGTGGTAACAAGAGGTTATTACTGAGTAACTCCAATGTAGGTAACATGGAACAGCAGTTAGTGGTGTACTTAATTACATGTGAAACAAGGCCAGCCCTGTTACATCTCTCCTGCTGAAATTAAATCATTCCATATCATTAAGACACATGGTGAAATTAACAGGCAAGGTTTATTTGTTGTGTATCATGAATATGTGGCCTATGAGTGTAAATAAAATATTTAAAAATATTTACATTTGTAATTATGAATACCGCTAACTGCTGTTCCATGTTACCTATGTTGGGGTTACTCAGTAATAACCTCTTGTTACCAAATTAGTTACAATACAACTACACAGGTATAGATGCAACTTAATGTAAAGTGTTACCTATAATTTACTTTAACACAAAGGCCTAGCCCGGTGGTTAGACAGTGTGGAAACAAGCCGAGGCTGTAAACCTCTGGTGCAGGTTTTTACCTTGTAACAATGTTAAATTGGTCTGTCCCAAAAAATAAATGAATTAATAAATAAAGAGGGAAAGAGTGTTTCCTCTGAACAGCTTATTACCTTCAGTACACATTAAACTCTGCAAACTGTGCCTCGATCACAGCTCAGAAACACTTCCCTATCCCTCTCCTGGGGACATATCTGTAACGGTGTTCCAAAAGCACAGGGCCAGTGCACCCCCAATCCTGGGCTGGCCTTCTCAACAGCCTCTTTCTCCTATAAATAAAAGTCGTGCCACAGGATGGTATATACAAAAGGAAAAAATGATCACAACAGGAGCAAAGGGAAGAAAAGGACAGGGTTCCGCAGGGTTCCATAGGGTTCTGCAGGGTTCCACTGGATTCTGCAGTCAGCAGGTCCATCTCCCTTTAGCATAGACAGGACCAGAGCTGCTCTGTATTCAACAGGCTTCTACTGAAGCAACTCAACCACCCCGCTGCGAACCAACTGTGCGCTGAAGCAAATAAATAGAACGTGACACGCGGCTACGTTTGCATTTATGTGTACATTTGGCCGTCTGGCTCTAATCCACAGCGGCTTACAGAGCTTATGCATTCTTACATACAATCCATCCAAACAGCTGCATATTTACTCAAGTAATACAGCTTAAGTACCTCACTCAAGGGTACAACTGTCCGACTCGGTCTACCGCGCCAATCAGAAGACACCACTTGTGCAAAAATGTACATTTTGACCTTGTTTCACTTTAAAATGATACTAAACTGGTGTGACTTCTGATCTCATGTAAACTGCTACCCTGGGACCCAGTTATGTTAATAGCTTGCTAGACGGCTAGCCTGTTACTCTGATACACCGATAGCTCGCTACACTGATAACAGCCCTGTGAAAATCAATGCTTGAAACCAAAAGTCGCAGCATGAAAAAGGCCAGACAATTTTACCGTGAAATGATGTGGAATTAGAGGGAATTAAAGCAGGCAAAAAGGTTTTGGCAGAAACATGCTTCTTTTCCTATCGATTAAACATTCACACTTAAACCTCGATAACCACACGCTTTCAGCAGGAATGGAGGCAGTAGAGAAAAACATGCTTTCTGCAGGAATGGAGGCAGTAGAGAACCACACGCTTTCTGCAGGAACTGAGGCAGTAGAGAACCACACGCTTTCTGCAGGAACTGAGGCAGTAGGGAACCACACACTTTCTTCAGGAATGAAGGCAGTAGAGAACCACACGCTTTCTGCAGGAACTTGCAGGAATGGAGGCAGTAGAGAACCACACGCTTTCTGCAGGAATGGAGGCAGTAGAGAACCACACGCTTTCTGCAGGAACGGAGGCAGTAGAGAAGCACACGCTTTCTGCAGGAACGGAGGCAGTAGAGCTCTGATAATTGGCAACTGCTTGGTTCGAGTTGTGAAAGTTTTTACACCAGGGAATAATAATCAACTGCATTCCTGGTGCCAGATGACTGAGTCATATCTGAAGGCGCTTGCTCAAGCTAAATGTAAATATTAGCAAATGTCTTTTAACCTCCAGTGCACTGGGGAGAAAGGAGGCATTGATTCTAGCGACCCAAAGCTTGGGGGGGTGAGGGTGGGGGGGGTTATTTGCAATAGCCAATGCATGGCGCCGCTAAACAGCGGATGCTTTCTGCAGGACTGGAGGCGGTAGAGAAGCACACGCTTTCTGCAGGACTGGAGGCGATAGAGAAGGACACAGTTTCTGCAGGACTGGAGGCGGTAGAGAAGCACACGGTTTCTGCAGGACTGGAGGCGGTAGAGAAGAACACGGTTTCAGCAGGACTGGAGGAGGTAGAGAAGCACACGGTTTCTGCAGAACTGGAGGCGGTAGAAAAGCACACGGTTTCTGCAGGACTGGAGGCGGTAGAGAAGCACACGGTTTCAGCAGGACTGGAGGAGGTAGAGAAGAACACGGTTTCTGCAGGACTGGAGGCGGTAGAGAAGCACACGGTTTCAGCAGGACTGGAGGAGGTAGAGAAGAACACGGTTTCTGCAGGACTGGAGGTGGTAGAGAAGAACACGGTTTCTGCAGGACTGGAGGCGGTAGAGAAACACACGGTTTATGCAGGACTGGAGGCGGTAGAAAAGCACACGCTTTCTGCAGGACTGGAGGCGATAGAGAAGAACACGGTTTCTGCAGGACTGGAGGCGGTAGAGAAGCACACGCTTTCTGCAGGACTGGAGGCGATAGAGAAGCACACGGTTTATGCAGGACTGGAGGCGGTAGAGAAACACACGCTTTCTGCAGGACTGGAGGCGGTAGAGAAGAACACGGTTTCTGCAGGACTGGAGGAGGTAGAGAAGCACACGGTTTCTGCAGGACTGGAGGCGGTAGAGAAGCACACGCTTTCTGCAGGACTGGAGGCGATAGAGAAGCACACGGTTTATGCAGGACTGGAGGCGGTAGAGAAGCACACGGTTTCTGCAGGACTGGAGGCGGTAGAAAAGCAGCACATTAAAGAACAGATACATTAAAGGCTGGAAGGTTAGTAACTCCCCGTTTCCTTAGGAACTCAATAACAGTCATACGTAACATGCAGATGCATTGTTTTCTGTTTCTATTTACTGTTGCAGGGGCACGCCATTTCTAGTTTTTCTACAATGCTTTCCTTTCAGCAATAAACACAACTTCATCAATATTCATCATTACAGACCACAAAGTGCACAGCCTTCATGCTGCACCTGTCTGTGTTTAAGAACAATAGTGTCATTCTCAGCATTAAATATGTATCAAGAGATTTAATAACACACACACACACACACACACACACACACACACACACACACACACACACACACACACACACACACACACACACACACACACACACACACACACACACACACACACACACACACACACACACACACACACACACACACACACACACACACACACACATCTCCCCAGCCCGTCAAACTGTGCTCAGTAGATCGCTCCTGACAGTGTCAGGGGCGGGGCATGTTCAGAGCATGTAAATGACTTCACCGTGGAAACCATTCCAGAAAATTCATCTGATTGGGTCCCGCCTTGGCAGGTGGGTGGGGCATTTGTTACGGCTTGTCACCTGAAGGAGATGCATAGCCCTACAGCAGAGCAGGTACCCAGAGCTCTTAAATTAAGATTATGGATCACACACTCTTGTCATCAATATTCCGCCACACAAAGAGGAAAAAAAGGCAACGGGAACTGCGCGTGTGGCATATTTTTGGCCGTGTGTCTCCCATCGCTTTGTCACCGTGGCGACGGGTTACCGGGGTGATGGATGTTTGAACAGGCTGAAAAGTTGATAGGGGCTGTCTGCCTGTGACGGCCCGGCTGACTGATGCAGCTGGAGAGATGGCCACGGTAAATCTGCGTTGTTTTAATTTGTCCTTCATGTTCAGCCTGAGCTTCAGCGTAATATACACCGACAGGAGAGGTGTGTATGTGTGTGTGTGTGTGGGGGGGGGGTAGCCTTTAGCCAGGTGATCAGCGGAGGAAACTCATCTTACACCGTCCTCTGTATTCCGCAAGGAAGGAAGTAACAAAACAGGATCAGATGCACATTGCAAACACTCAAAATCTTTAGATACCGGTACAATTTGTAAAGTAATTTTCAATAAAACATGTCCCTGAGCCATTGAGAAGTGCAATCGCATATCTACGAATCCGCGTTTATTAAAATACAGCACCTGTATCAAGATCAAGGTTTGAAATGTCACTGGCTGGAGCTCCACCGGTTCCCTGTTCTTATTCAAATCGCTTTCAAATTTGCAGGCAAAAAAAAAAAAAAAAACACGAGATCCTTATCAGCGCTAACCAAGAACCTCTCTCGCAAATCCTCTGCTTTTGCATATTAATAATAATAATAATAATAATAATAATAATAATAATAATAATAATATCAGCTGCAGCAGCAACACTCGGGGGGGGGGGGGGGGGGGGGGGGGTGTATGGTAAAGGAATTGTGATGCTCTTGCGCCTGTTATACTCAAACAAGTACCAGAAAAAAAATAATATTTATGATTCACAAAGCACCTGCAGTGGGCGGAAAGCTCTAGCAGGAAAACAGTGACAGAGCGTACCGTTGGGGTCATGAATATTTAAATTGTGTTATCTACATACATTTCAGTGCCAAAATGACACATCTTTATGCAAACGTGGCTCAATACAGGATGCATCTGATTCACAAAGAGTGCTGCAAATTACCCCTCGCAATAAACTATGGTAAATAAAAATGCTCTGTGTGCTCTGTATTTTTAGGATCTCTTTCTTTTTAAATATAGAAGTAGTCACTCACTGTCACTCTCTATAGTCCGTAATTTAGGCTAATTTAACGCCGGGTTTAATCATCACGATCCAGAAAGAGGCGTTAACAAGCAATCATTTGGAACACCCAATCCTGTCCAACTCTAAACGCAAGTTAGTCACGTTTCTTTCCCGGTCCTCTCCCGCCTCTCTCTGTCGTACGTTGTGCTGCCAGTGGAATAGCTTTTCTTATATATCAGCCAGACATGCTCATTTTATTTGTAAGAAATGTAGAATCCATTCTCGACTGGCGCTGAAGATTTTGGACCTGGAGGATTGCATCTGGACTCTTCGCAAATTACAAATTACAAATAGATTCCCGCTCTGTCGCTACAGGTTCCAGGTGCAAGGAATAGCTCTCTGCCCTCTAGCGCTGCCCTAGTGGTGCACTCAGAGCAGGACGAGTCTGTCACGGTGAGAAGGAAGTGTAGAGGGAAGATAAAGAGGTCCATGGTAGCCCCAGTTCTCAAAACCGTTTGTACAGCAAACCGGTCAACAAACGGTCATCTCAGAAAGCTCTGATAATTGGCTGCTTGGTTTGAGTTGTGAAAGTTTTTACACCAGGGACTATAGTCAACTGCAGGTGCCAGATGACTGTATCAAGTAATATCTGAAGGCGCTTGCTCAAGCTAAATGTAAATATTAGCAAATGTCTATTCACCTCCCCTGCTGTGGGGAGAAAGGAAGCATTCATTCTAGCGGCTTTGTGGGAGGGGGGGAAGGGAGGGGGGGGGATATTTGCAATAGACAATGCAGGTTTTTCTAAGCAGGGTACAGTGCATTATTCTTTCAGGGGACCCAGAATTCCTGGCACCTCGACACAAGCTACATTCAACTGAGGTGATTTGAGGTCATGAAGAGGCATTTTGAGTTGTTGTGCAAAGAGAATGGGCAAAGATGATGTTCCGGCCAGGAACATGCTCTGGTTCCCGACCCGATTAAGAGAAACCACACAATCTACAGCAGACTCCTGTTGCCCAATCAATGGTTATCTGAGAGGGGTAAATCAAATAGCATGGGCTTTGTAGATAACTGGCCTGGCCTTTTGAAAAGAGATGGTGTTCGCCCATCCACAAGGACACTGTAGTAAGCTGTAGTAATAGCTCATAGGCTGAATTGTGGGCTGCAGACATTTTGCTGCACACAACTGTATGTCAGTGACACAGAACCATTAGGGCGTCACCCTATTAGGAATATGACAGTTTGCTGATATCATATAACTTTATGTTTAAATACTGTGACCTTTGTCACAACAACTTGATTACTATCAAAATAAGACTTATTGTGTATCCCTCCTGTAATAGCACGTCTATGAAGCTTGTGTTACTAATTATAAGATCGCTTTACTCGAAGGCAGCTGTTGTGAACAAACTAATCACAGATTACAGTCTTCGTGTATTGTGCCTTGTTGACACATAGCTTTAACAGATGAATGTTTAAATGAGTCCTCCCCTCCTGCGTACTTAAATATTACAAATTATCTCCACGGTAGACAAGATGGTGGCATTCCCATAGTCCCCTTTTCACTCCACTCCAAAACCAAGGCATAAACAGAATAGTTCTAGTCATGAACCTTTCTCAGTCAGATGGAAGGAAAGCCTCTTCCACTTCTCATATAAGAGTTTGCATATGAGTTTGCATGTAAGCGTTTGGATATAAGAGTGTGCATGTAAGCGTTTGCATGTAAGAGTTTGCATATAAGAGTTTGCATGTAAGAGTTTGCATGTAAGAGTTTGCATATAAGAGTTTGCATGTAAGAGTTTGCATGTAAGAGTTTGCATATAAGAGTTTGAATGTAAGCGTTTGCATGTAAGCGTTTGCATATAAGAGTTTGCATATAAGCATTTGCATATAAGAGGTTGCATGTAAGCGTTTGCATATAAGAGTTTGCATAGAAGAGTTTGGATGTAAGCGTTTGCATGTAAGCGTTTGCATATAAGAGTTTGCATGTAAGCGTTTGCATATAAGAGTTTGCATATAAGAGTTTGCATGTAAGCGTTTGCATATAATAGTTTACATATAAGAGTTTGCATGTAAGCATTTGCATATAAGAGTTTGCATATAAGAGTTTGCATGTAAGTGTTTGCATGTAAGAGTTTGCATATAAGAGTTTGCATGTAAGCGTTTGCATGTAAGAGTTTGCATATAAGAGTTTGCATGTAAGAGTTTGCATGTAAGAGTTTGCATGTAAGGGTTTGCATATAAGAGTTTGCATGTAAGCGTTTGCATGTAAGAGTTTGCATGTAAGAGTTTGCATATAAGAGTTTGCATGTAAGCGTTTGCATGTAAGTGTTTGCATATAAGAGTTTGCATATAAGAGTTTGCATATAAGAGTTTGCATGTAAGCGTTTGCATATAAGAGTTTGCATATGAGTTTGCATGTAAGCGTTTGCATATAAGAATTTGCATATAAGAGTTTGCATGTAAGTGTTTGCATATAAGAGTTTGCATGTAAGAGTTTGCATGTAAGCGTTTGCATATAAGAGTTTGCTGGACTCCTGGTCCATACTCAGGCTGTATTCATCAATTTTCATAATTCATTTTTCAATGAGCTGTAAGCAGGATTCTCCTTCACCCATGCAGCCGCTTCCTCCTCACATTTTTTTTTTGTTTACCATTCCATGTGATGCGCAATTTTGTGGGATATTTTAAAGAATAGTCTCTGCCTTTCTCTCTTAATATCTTCTTGACCGGGCCAAACGCTTTACGCCTCTGATCCAAGTCATAACTGTAGTCCTGTCGAAATGCATCGAGATCCTGTGGCCATTGCAATGGATAGAGTCCTTAAGTCACGCTACATGCACAACCATTTATTTCTCACAGTCATTTAAAAACATACATTATTCCTCTCGACCTGTTACCATCTTCCTTAAAAGATCCCAGACGATGACTTCTCGCAATGATCAAATGAGAGGTAAAGTGTTCTTCTCCTACAATCTGCAGGATGGTTTTTTCCAGAAAGTCACTCATCTTTTTTCCCCCTCGCATTTCTCTGGGAATCGGTACGATACAACCGGACATTGCAACGTCAACTCCGGTTCTCCAGGTCATCTATTTTATCCAGAAGTTTTTAAACAAGGTTATCGTGTTCCTCTAACTTAACTCGCACCGATGCGTTCAAATCCTTTTCAATTGAAACTCTGCTTTCAGCTTCACTAAGCTGAATCCCCTAGTCCACCACATTCGTTCGTAGGTCGGATATTTTTACTTCAACACCATCGATCTTGGACATGAAAGTGTCTTTAGTGGCTCGATAGTGGACAGATCAACGTGTGATAACATCTCAGGTGTGTTTGCAGATTCGACCAGGGAAGTAGCAGGTAGGACTGCTGGGTCGCAGAGTTTAAAGGATGATAATCTTGGTTTCCCAAGGCTCAGCCGAACATAACAACACTAACAGTCAATATTCGTTTAGAAAACATGAATCAAAATCACAAATGCTCAAAAACGGGCTTATCAATTAGAGCAAGGCACGGCGTGCGGGGTTGCCATGACACCGGAAGTCCCCCGCCATTTAGCCAGTTTAGCTATGATTTAATACCTTCTTTACATCATCTTGGAATAAATTGGTTTTACACAAAATATACTGGGCCCACACATACTCAAGATGAGTTTGGTTTTGCCATTGATAGTTGGAATATAATTTAAATAGACCTAGTCAATTGTATTGCAGAGACAGATATATTTAGCCATGCTACTTTAATACAAATCATTAATTTTAAACGGCCCAGTTCTATGAATTCATAGGCCAAGGTGTTCCAAGAAATATTGAGGACATCTATTTGCTTTTCATTCAGCCAATCTCGTCCGTGGCTCGTCGGTTCCGGATTTAGTCATTATTATGCCTGCGCCATTACTTGAATGCCAAATTAAAATGAATCCGCTGAAAAAATTACAGGCAAGTTTCAAATAAATATTATTGGATCCGCACGCACAGGCCCAACTTCAGAAATAAGTATAAGAAAAACCTGCCTTTTACTTTATTTGTGCATTTGGAGATAAACTGACACCAAGACAGGTTTTAAAGTTTATATAAGTAGCTGCCCCCAGTGAGTAGTTTTTTTTTAAAAATATTTTTTCCCCCCAGTGTTCTAGAACTCATTGCTTTCTTACATCAGAACAGTTGAGAACATTCTAATCACATATGCGAGCTTACACCTTAAAGGGGAACGATCCCTCGCTCAAAAGATATCTAATTAAGACTGAACCGATGGCTCATACTTCATGCATCACAACTGAAAACTTGACGTGTCATTGTAATTGTGAATTGCACTCACTATTTGGGAGTGTTTGTGAGGTGAATTGATCTTGACGAGTATTTAGTGAATATGTCATTAGCATGGTGAGGATAACATCGTGTGTATATAAGGAGCACCAACTGCGTTCACTACTTTTCCATAGCGGACCTTCCCATAAATGTTGAATGTAATTAAGTACTTCAGTGTTTTCATCCAAGCAGCCAGTGTTTTTTGGGAGTTTTTTTTTCCAGGTGAATACTTGATGATGACCAACCATTTTCAAAATGTGAGCCAGTATATTTATTTTAGTCCAAGCAACTCCTGTGTTTTTTTTTGTTCACGTTTACCAGTCTGGCAGTCAAAAAGCTTTTTCTCGTTCCCATCACAAAAATCAGTTTATACAATCCCCAATCCCAATAAAAACCTTCTACTACTCAATGAGAGAGAGAGAGAGAGAGAGAGAGAGAGAGAGAGAGAGAGAGAGAGAGACAGAGAGAGAGCGAGAGAGAGAGACATTGTGCAGACATATTTTACAAGGACAAAGGAAAAGTAAAAAATAATGCACAAAAGGGACAATTTCAGTGTCTCCCATCAATAGTAAATATAAAAGAAATGGCATTAAAATGTCTGGAAGCATCTAAAATGAACCCCATAAAGTGCAGTTTACAGTGTCAAAAACTGATGCAAGTCTTCTTGAAGCTTAGTAATGAAACCACAAGTCTCAAAAGTCCAATTATTAAACCAAATATTTTTTTTTTTAAACATTGGAACAATTGAACTGAAACACCAAGAAAACTCGATTGCCATTTGGGCCCTGAATGCTGACCGCACAGTGACCACAGTCACCACCGGGCCCTGAATGCTGACCGCACAGTGACCACAGTCACCACCGGGCCCTGAATGCTGACCGCACAGTGACCACAGCCACCACCGGGCCCTGAATGCTGACCGCACAGTGACCACAGTCACCACCGGGCCCTGAATGCTGACCGCACAGTGACCACAGTCACCACCGGGCCCTGAATGCTGACCGCACAGTGACCACAGCCACCACCGGGCCCTGAATGCTGACCGCACAGTGACCACAGCCACCACCGGGCCCTGAATGCTGACCGCACATTGACCACAGTCACCACCGGGCCCTGAATGCTGACCGCACAGTGACCACAGCCACCACCGGGCCCTGAATGCTGACCACACAGTGACCACAGTCACCACCGGGCCCTGAATGGTGACCGCACAGTGACCACAGCCACCACCGGGCCCTGAATGCTGACCGCACAGTGACCACAGTCACCACCGGGCCCTGAATGCTGACCGCACAGTGACCACAGCCACCACCGGGCCCTGAATGCTGACCGCACAGTGACCACAGTCACCACCGGGCCCTGAATGCTGACCGCACAGTGACCACAGCCACCACCGGGCCATGAATGCTGACCGCACAGTGACCACAGTCACCACCGGGCCCTGAATGCTGACCACACAGTGACCACAGCCACCACCGGGCCCTGAATGCTGACCGCACAGTGACCACAGTCACCACCCTGCCCTGAATGCTGACCGCACAGTGACCACACCATCAGTCATCCGCATGTCTCCCAGCATTAGACACAAATCAGATCCAGATCCTGACCCTGATCCAGAACAAGAGCAGGTTCAGTGACCGAAGCCTTGCTATTGAAATAGGCTGAAATAAAGTCACGGCTCGGCGCTCTGCTCTACATCTCCTGGGCCAGAGGCAGTAATTCCCTGCCGGTTTCTCTCTCTCTCTGTGGATGAGGTACAAAGGGCCTCATTAGCACACATCCATCTCTGCTTTAGCAGACCAACTGAAATCAGTTTATCAGGCATTCCTCTCAAAACCCAGATCTTTTTTTTCCCGCAAAGAAATGTATCACCTTAAAATGAGTCATTTGTTTTCCGTTCTGCCAGTGCTGTAAAATTAATTGCTCATTCTAATCATTTTGCACAAAGTGAATAGTTATAATATAAAGCGCCTTGATATGTTTAGCCTCAGCTAGATGTGTCTGATAATCGTGTGTTTGAACTTTAGCCACACTACACCAGTACAGCCGCTTTAGCCACACTACACCAGTACAGTCGCTTTAGCCACATTACACCAGTACAGCCGCTATAGCCACACTACACCAGTACAGCCGCTTTAGCCACACTACACCAGTACAGCCACTTTAACCACACTACACCAGTACAGCCGCTTTAGCCACACTACACCAGTACAGCCGCTTTAGCCACACTACACTAGTACAGCCGCTTTAGCCACACTACACCAGTACAGCCACTTTAGCCACACTACACCAGTACAGCCGCTTTAGCCACACTACACCAGTACAGCCTCTTTAGCCACATTACACCAGTACAGCCGCTATAGCCACACTACACCAGTACAGCCGCTTTAGCCACACTACACCAGTACAGCCACTTTAGCCACACTACACCAGTGCAGCTGCTTTAGCCACACTACACCAGTACAGCCACTTTAGCCACACTATACCAGTACAGCCGCTTTAGCCACACTACACCAGTACAGCCGCTTTAGCCACACTACACCAGTACAGCCGCTTTAGCCACACTACACCAGTACAGCCGCTTTAGCCACACTACACCAGTACAGCCGCTTTAGCCACACTACACCAGTACAGCCGCTTTAGCCACACTACACTAGTACAGCCGCTTTAGCCACACTACACCAGTACAGCCGCTTTAGCCACACTACACCAGTACAGCCGCTTTAGCCACATTACACCAGTACAGCCGCTTTAGCCACACTACACCAGTACAGCCGCTTTAGCCACACTACACCAGTACAGCCGCTTTAGCCACACTACACCAGTACAGCCGCTATAGCCACACTACACCAGTACAGCCGCTATAGCCACACTACACCAGTACAGCCGCTTTAGCCACACTACACCAGTACAGCCGCTTTAGCCACACTACACCAGTACAGCCGCTTTAGCCACACTACACCAGTACAGCCACTTTAGCCACACTACACCAGTACAGCCGCTTTAGCCACACTACACCAGTACAGCCGCTTTAGCCACACTACACCAGTACAGCCGCTTTAGCCACACTACACCAGTACAGCCGCTTTAGCCACACTACACCAGTACAGCCGCTTTAGCCACACTACACCAGTACAGCCGCTTTAGCCACACTACACCAGTACAGCCACTTTAGCCACACTACACCAGTACAGCCGCTTTAGCCACACTACACCATTACAGCCACTTTAGCCACACTACACCAGTACAGCCACTTTAGCCACACTACACCAGTACAGCCGCTTTAGCCACACTACACCATTACAGCCACTTTAGCCACACTACACCAGTACAGCCACTTTAGCCACACTACACCAGTACAGCCGCTTTAGCCACACTACACCAGTACAGCCACTTTAGCCACACTACACCAGTACAGCCGCTTTAGCCACACTACACCAGTACAGCCGCTTTAGCCACACTACACCAGTACAGCCGCTTTAGCCACACTATACCAGTACAGCCGCTTTAGCCACACTACACCAGTACAGCCGCTTTAGCCACACTACACCAGTACAGCCGCTTTAGCCACACTACACCAGTACAGCCGCTTTAGCCACACTACACTAGTACAGCCGCTTTAGCCACACTACACCAGTACAGCCGCTTTAGCCACACTACACCAGTACAGCCGCTTTAGCCACACTACACCAGTACAGCCACTTTAGCCACACTACACCAGTACAGCCGCTTTAGCCACACTACACCAGTACAGCCGCTTTAGCCACATTACACCAGTACAGCCGCTTTAGCCACACTATACCAGTACAGCCGCTTTAGCCACACTACACCAGTACAGCCGCTTTAGCCACACTACACCAGTACAGCCGCTTTAGCCACACTACACCAGTACAGCCGCTTTAGCCACACTATACCAGTACAGCCGCTTTAGCCACACTACACCAGTACAGCCGCTTTAGCCACACTACACCAGTACAGCCGCTTTAGCCACACTACACCAGTACAGCCACTTTAGCCACACTACACCAGTACAGCCGCTTTAGCCACACTACACCAGTACAGCCGCTTTAGCCACACTACACCAGTACAGCCACTTTAGCCACACTACACCAGTACAGCCGCTTTAGCCACACTACACCAGTACAGCCGCTTTAGCCACACTACACCAGTACAGCCGCTTTAGCCACACTACACCAGTACAGCCGCTTTAGCCACACTACACCAGTACAGCTGCTTTAGCCACACTACACCAGTACAGCCGCTTTAGCCACACTACACCAGTGCAGCTGCTTTAGCCACACTATACCAGTACAGCCGCTTTAGCCACACTACACCAGTACAGCCGCTTTAGCCACACTACACCAGTACAGCCGCTTTAGCCACACTACACCAGTACAGCCGCTTTAGCCACACTACACCAGTACAGCCGCTTTAGCCACACTACACCAGTACAGCCGCTTTAGCCACACTATACCAGTACAGCCGCTTTAGCCACACTACACCAGTACAGCCGCTTTAGCCACACTACACCAGTACAGCCGCTTTAGCCACACTACACCAGTACAGCCGCTTTAGCCACACTACACCAGTACAGCCGCTTTAGCCACACTACACCAGTACAGCCGCTTTAGCCACACTACACCAGTACAGCCGCTTTAGCCACACTACACCAGTACAGCCGCTTTAGCCACACTACACCAGTACAGCCGCTTTAGCCACTCAGGCTGCTGCTGTAAGATGCAAGTCTCCAGGTAATTTAATTTGCATTTATTTGTCACTTATTTATAAGCACAAAAAAAAAAGCCTGTGGTTACTTTTCCTTTTACATTGATTTATTTTATTCTATACTTTGTTCATTTAATGTTAGGAATTTGATTGTTTTTAAAATTACATTTGTAAAAAAAGAAAAAAGTATGAATGTAATATCCTCATCCTCCTACTGCTTGCCTGACTGACCTGCTACTGAGAGAGAGAGGAGGGAGAGATAGAAAGAGAGATGTGTGGCTATTGGGGGCAATCATGAGGGTATTGGGAGGCAGATATGGGGCTATTGGGGGCAGTTATGAGGATATGGGGCAGAGATAGGGCTATCGGGGGCAGTTATAAGGGTATGGGGCTATCGGGGGCAGGTACAAGGGTAAAAACACAGACAATGGATGATTTTCATCCTAGTTACATTATCACTGAGCTAGCTAAGCAGTATGGTCTTCATATGTGCCATATTTCATCAAGTTTTTATTTATTTATTTATTTATAATTTTGCTAATATAAATGGAAATGGCAAACTTGCTTCATAACCTTTCAATTCTGAGTCCAAAATGTTCAACAAAATAAGTGAATGTATTTTTCAGGTTAGCTAGCCACATGTTGCATTACCATCACAACAATGACAATATGTTATTGCAGTCGAGCGAAGGTTGCTCTGCAGGCTGAAGGCACTTTCTTTCCCTCAATGATGCGTCTAAAGCAGAAGATTCTTCGGGGGCTGAGAATGGTATAGCAAGTAGGTAGTGCCAGCAAAAAAAGTTTATATTGCGAATTGCTTAAAAATATTTACAACCCCTCCTTATATTTTAATCTTTGGCAAATTACCAAGGTATAAGCAGAAGATTCCACTCCACTAAAGGGTTATTCACCTCTCAAAACCCTGTATATGTCCATCTATCCATCTCTCTACCACTCCAAATCTCCACCTCTCACCTCTCTCTCTCTCTCTCTCTCCAAATCTCCACCTCTCATCTCTCTCTCTCTCTCTCCAAATCTCCACCTCTCACCTCTCTCTCTCTCTCTCTCTCCAAATCTCCACCTCTCACCTCTCTCTCTCTCTCTCTCTCTCTCTCCAAATCTCCACCTCTCACCTCTCTCTCTCTCTCTCCAAATCTCCACCTCTCATCTCTCTCTCTCTCTCTCTCCAAATCTCCACCTCTCACCTCTCTCTCTCCCTCTCTCCCTCTCTCTCTCTCTCTCTCTCTCTCTCTCTCTCTCTCCATCTCTCCACTTCTCCATGTATCCATCTCCAAAAGCTTCCAAGTCAATCTGCAGTGAGAAAGAGTCCAGTTCCTCAGGCCACTGTGACTCATCACCATCACACTCCCGTATCAATGCAGGCAGGCTGTAGACTGACTCAGCGTAACGGGCGTCAGAAGCAGTGCTGAGAGACCAGGGCTCTCATTACAGCGCCGGACTCAACCGTCTCCACACACCCACACTCGCCTAAAGCAGCCGAAATCATTCCCGAGGAGCTGGGGAGGAAGAAGAGCTGGTGCTGTATTTACCTCCACATCCCCGTCTCCAGACCTGATTACACATTATATTAGATAGACTCCACTCCGCGCGCTTCTGCCAGAGTTTCTTTGTGGCCTCTCCAGGAAAATATGCACTCGGATAACAGCGGACCCTTCAGGATAATGCATCTGTAAACCACATGAGAGCCATGGGGTCACAAGGCGCCCCACGAGAGGACAAGCATCCCATCAGACAGGAGAGGGCTTAAGAGTGATGGAGCTGTCTCAGAGACGCCTTTACACTTTACCCTTTACAAAGTGCACATGTTCAACAGGCCGTTTGCAGCAGCTGAGATGGTGTTAGACAGGAGTGTGGCTCAGTACAGCTCAGCTCTGATAATGTGCACAGTGTGTGTGTGTGTGTGTGTGTGTGTGTATCTGTGCAGGGTGTGTGTATCTGATTTTATCTGTGCACGTGTCAGGGACCCCCTACAGTAACTTTAAGGACCCCCAGGGTCTTGAACCATTCAAACACTAACAAAACTTCCAGCTAGTTTTCAGTCTTTATTCTGACATATTTGTTTTGTTTTGTTTGGTGTTTAGAAAATTGTGTTTTGGTGGTCGCTGGGTGGCTCATTCTGTTAACTCTATAAACTTCACCCCTAGTGGTTGAGACGCATGCGTCTCAATTACAGTATTCATGTTCATCTGAAAATATAAACTACAGCTTTAAGAAAACCCCGTAAATTTTGACGCAGTATTTTTTAAAAGGGTAGCCTCTTGCGAAAACCTCAGCTTCTCCAGTTACACTGCAGTGCAATACATTAGGAGGTCGTTATTAATAGCCCAAAGCACTTACGACCCTCCTCTGGCTACAGCCACAGACTGTAAAATGCATAAAATGCACCGTTTATACACGCTAAGAAAATCATGTTCACGTATCGAAACAATATTTTTTTAAAACGTTGTACAAATGAGCAATCGCCATTTTCCCTTGCTTACTGTACTATATACAGTACCTTTCGGTTTAGAAGACACCTAATTTTTTTCTCCAAAATCTCTCGTATAAATATGTTTAAGAAACCAAGTACTTACCAGTATATTCAGCTACAGCTGTTTTGTGATGAACCCTGAAGAGTTTATCTTGTTATATTTCGCAAGTCCTGTACAGTCGACATTTCCACAGCGACTACCCCTCGCACTTAGGGCTGAAATACATTGCTGTACTTGTGTGAATACACACGTGCTTTCGTACGTTCTTTTGTATTTAAATACATTAGGCGGCGTATGTTATGGTTATTACATATATACTGTATGTGACTATTCTGAAATAAATGTATTCTGTAGCAAATTTCTGAATGATACAGCTTCTTCTTCAGTTCGAACTTAAAACCATGGATGTGCAGGGAATATTTTTTTAGATATTGACATTTAAATAAAACTAGTAGAAACCAGAAGGAAATTGCCTCTGAAGGGCCAAAGTAAATAGGGTTAAAGCTCTGTCCCAGTGTGTGGATGGGCCCCATGGTCTGGTATCTGTTATGACTCTGTTCCAGTGTGTGCATGGGCCCTACAGTCTGGTATCTGTTAAGGCTGTGTCCCAGTGTGTGGATGGGCCCCACGGTCTGGTATCTGTTATGGCTCTGTTCCAGTGTGTGGATGGGCCCCACAATCTGGTATGTGTTAAGGCACTGTTCCAGTGTGTGGATGGGTCCCATGGTCTGGTATCTGTTATGGCTCTGTTCCAGTGTGTGGATGGGCCCCACAGTCTGGTATCTGTTAAGGCTCTGTTCCAGTGTGTGCATGGGCCCTACAGTCTGGTATCTGTTAAGGCTCTGTTCCAGTGTGTGGATGGGCCCCACAGTCTGGTATCTGTTAAGGCTCTGTTCCAGTGTGTGGATGGGCCCCATGGTCTGGTATCTGTTAAGGCTCTGTTCCAGTGTGTGGATGGGCCCCATGGTCTGGTATCTGTTAAGGCTCTGTTCCAGTGTGTGGATGGGCCCTACAGTCTGGTATCTGTTAAGGCTCTGTTCCAGTGTGTGGATGGGCCCCACAGTCTGGTATCTGTTAAGGCACTGTTCCAGTGTGTGGATGGGCCCCACGGTCTGGTATCTGTTATGGCTCTGTTCCAGTGTGTGGATGGGCCCCACAGTCTGGTATCTGTTAAGGCTCTGTTCCAGTGTGTGTATGGGCCCCACAGTCTGGTATCTGTTAAGGCTCTGTTCCAGTGTGTGGATGAGCCCCATGGTCTGGTATCTGTTAAGGCTCTGTTCCAGTGTGTGGATGGGCCCTGTAGTCGGGTATCTGTTAAGGCTCTGTTCCAGTGTGTGGATGGGCCCCATGGTCTGGTATCTGTTAAGGCTCTGTTCCAGTGTGTGGATGGGCCCCATGGTCTGGTATCTGTTAAGGCTCTGTTCCAGTGTGTGGATGGGCCCTACAGTCTGGTATCTGTTAAGGCTCTGTTCCAGTGTGTGGATGGGCCCCACGGTCTGGTATCTGTTATGGCTCTGTCCCAGTGTGTGGATGGGCCCCACAGTCTGGTATCTGTTAAGGCACTGTTCCAGTGTGTGGATGGGCCCCATGGTCTGGTATCTGTTAAGGCTCTGTTCCAGTGTGTGTATGGGTCCCATGGTCTGGTATCTGTTAAGGCTCTGTTCCAGTGTGTGGATGGGCCCCATGGTCTGGTATCTGTTAAGGCTCTGTTCCAGTGTGTGGATGGGCCCTGTAGTCGGGTATCTGTTAAGGCTCTGTTCCATTGTGTGGATGGGCCCCATGGTCTGGTATCTGTTAAGGCTCTGTTCCAGTGTGTGGATGGGCCCCGTGGTCTGGTATCTGTTAAAACTCTGTTTCAGTGTGTGGATGGGCACCCACAGTCTGGTATCTGTTAAGACTCTGTTTCAGTGTGTGGATGGGCCCCCACAGTCTGGTATCTGTTAAGGCTCTGTTCCAGTGTGTGGATGGGCCCTGTAGTCGGGTATCTGTTAAGGCTCTGTTCCATTGTGTGGATGGGCCCCATGGTCTGGTATCTGTTAAGGCTCTGTTCCAGTGTGTGGATGGCCCCCACAGTCTGGTATCTGTTAAGGCTCTGTTCCAGTGTGTGGATGGGTCCCATGGTCTGGTATCTGTTAAGGCCCTGTTCCAGTGTGTGGATGGGCCCCGTGGTCTGGTATCTGTTAAGGCTCTGTTCCAGTGTGTGGATGGACCCCACAGTCTGGTATCTGTTAAGGCTCTGTTCCAGTGTGTGGATGGGCCCCATGGTCTGGTATCTGTTAAGGCCCTGTTCCAGTGTGTGGATGGGCCCCGTGGTCTGGTATCTGTTAAGGCTCTGTTCCAGTGTGTGGATGGGCCCCGTGGTCTGGTATCTGTTAAGGCTCTGTTCCAGTGTGTGGATGGGTCCCATGGTCTGGTATCTGTTAAGGCTCTGTTCCAGTGTGTGTATGGGCCCCACGGTCTGGTATCTGTTAAGGCTCTGTTCCAGTGTGTGGATGGGCCCCGTGAATAGGACAGCTTCAGTCAGCCGGGATGACAGTATCACATGACTCACAAGTGGCCCCTGCTGATGGATGAGCCATGCGCACCCTATTGAGCCACACATGGACGGTCTTCCTCCAAAGAGTCTGAATCACAAACTGTGGCTTTATACTAAATGGCGGCTGACATCACCTGCGTCGAAGGAGAGCACATTCATACGTCTGCTACCAAACCGATAGTGAAGGGTGTAGAAAAAAAAAAAGCATAAAACAATTAAAAATAAAATGGTGGTTTAGTCTCAAAAAGTGGGCGGGGCTAACTGCAATGCCTTCATCAGGTATTAGGCTGGCGCACCAGTCTAGCGCAGTGCACTATCAATCCCCTGTTGTGCTTATGCAGGGAACATGTGCTTCTGAGGATGGGAATCTTCTCCCTCGGCTAAGCGTGCTTGAGCGTCATTAGAAACAAAGACCACACCATCAGTACGCTCCAGGGAACAGATCGATTAATGAACACAAAGGGACCAAATTCAGCCGTTTACATCTCTGAATTAATCAGAACATCATCAGATACAGAGGAGTCAAGGTCTTCTGTTAACGGCTTCCTTACAAAAGCTCATTAATGTTAACTAAGCTCATTAGAGCCGATTATCATTATAAACGGTGTTTATAAAGGCCATGCTGTGAATAAAGGCAGGTTTGTAAGACGTACAGTTTTAATATGTATAGATTATGAAACGGAGTAAAAAAGAATCATTATGACCAAAGCCAACACATCATTTAAACTGAATTAAATCAGCCTGGTGTAAGTCATATCAAAGCCACCGGCGAATGGGAGGGAGACTGCAATGGCTCTTCTCTCCCACTGACTCTTCCCCCTAACCAACTACTTCAGTAAAATATGACTGACTCTTCCCCCTAACCAACTACTTCAGTAAAATATGACTGACTCTTCCCCCTAACCAACTACTTCAGTAAAATATGACTGACTCTTCCCCCTAACCAACTACTTCAGTAAAATCTGATTGGTTCTTGCCCCTAACCAACTACTTCAGCATAATCTGATTGGCTCTTCCCCCTGACTAACTACTTCAGCAGAATCTGATTGGCTCTTCCCCCTAACCAACCACATCAGGAAGTCTGATTGGCTCGTCCCCCTGACTAATCACATCAATGGAATTTGATCAGCTCTTCCCTCTGACTAACTACATCAGTGGAATCTGATTGGCTCGACAGCATGCCTCCATTCTAATAGACCTGTCACTGCAAACGAATGCAGGGGATTTGTAATTAATGCATTTTCCATCTCCAAGTTTGGACTGACAAATCCATCCGGGTTTGGCTCTCCTGTGAATCAAGCGATGCCAGCCGGTCTGCTTCTCAGCCTGCAGTCCAACAGACATTACAGTCAGTAAGGTCACCTCATATGCTGCTTTTACAGGCAGACCGTGGGCACCCTGCTGACTACTGTGTGATGAGACACGGCCTGAATCCAACAAGACACGGTCTGAATCCAACAAGACACGGTCTGAATCCAACAAGACACGGTCTGAATCCAAAAAGACACGGTCTGAATCCAACAAGACACGGTCTGAATCCAACAAGACACGGTCTGAATCCAAAAAGACACGGTCTGAATCCAAAAAGACATTCTGAATCCAGTTAAACACAGTTTGAATCCAACAAGACACGGTCTGAATCCAACAAGACATGGTCTGAATCCAACAAGACATGGTCTGAATCCAACAAGACATGGTCTGAATCCAGTTAAACACAGTTTGAATCCAACAAGACGGTCTGAATCCAACGAGACACAGTCTGAATCCAACAAGACACGGTCTGAATCCAACAAGACATGGTCTGAATCCAGTTAAACACAGTTTGAATCCAACAAGACACGGTCTGAATCCAACAAGACACGGTCTGAATCCAACAAGACATGGTCTGAATCCAACAAGACACGGTCTGAATCCAACAAGACATGGTCTGAATCCAGTTAAACACAGTTTGAATCCAACAAGACACGGTCTGAATCCAACAAGACACGGTCTGAATCCAACAAGACATGGTCTGAATCCAACAAGACATGGTCTGAATCCAACAAGACATGGTCTGAATCCAGTTAAACACAGTTTGAATCCAACAAGACGGTCTGAATCCAACGAGACACAGTCTGAATCCAACAAAACACAGTTTGAATCCAATAGGACAGTCTGAATCCAGTGAAATCTGACTGAATCCCTCTGTCTCCAGGCATGTGCTGCCAGCCTCATCTGGCATTGGGAGAATCCGACTGCAGACTAGGGAACAATCCGTACCCTAAAATAGTCTTTTAACCAGATGAGTGTAACCACATGATCACACAAACGCACACACTGTGTAACCGCATGATCACACAAACACACACACTGTGTAACACAAATGCACACACTGTGTAACCGCATGATCACACAAACACACACACTGTGTAACCGCATGATCACACAAACACACACACTGTGTAACACAAACGCACACACTGTGTAACCGCATGATCACACAAACACACACACTGTGTAACCGCATGATCACACAAACGCACACACTGTGTAACCGCATGATCACACAAACACACACACTGTGTAACCGCATGATCACACAAACACACACACTGTGTAACCGCATGATCACACAAACACACACACTGTGTAACCGCATGATCACACAAACACACACACTGTGTAACCGCATGATCACACAAACACACACACTGTGTAACCGCATGATCACACAAACACACACACTGTGTAACCGCATGATCACACAAACACACACACTGTGTAACACAAACGCACACACTGTGTAACCGCATGATCACACAAACACACACACTGTGTAACCGCATGATCACACAAACGCACACACTGTGTAACCACATGATCACACAAACACACACACTGTGTAACCGCATGATCACACAAACACACACACTGTGTAACCGCATGATCACACAAACACACACACTGTGTAACACAAACGCACACACTGTGTAACCGCATGATCACACAAACACACACACTGTGTAACCGCATGATCACACAAACGCACACACTGTGTAACCGCATGATCACACAAACACACACACTGTGTAACACAAATGCACACACTGTGTAACCGCATGATCACACAAACACACACACTGTGTAACCGCATGATCACACAAACACACACACTGTGTAACCGCATGATCACACAAACACACACACTGTGTAACCGCATGATCACACAAACGCACACACTGTGTAACACAAACGCACACACTGTGTAACCGCATGATCACACAAACACACACACTGTGTAACCGCATGATCACACAAACGCACACACTGTGTAACCACATGATCACACAAACACACACACTGTGTAACCGCATGATCACACAAACACACACACTGTGTAACCGCATGATCACACAAACACACACACTGTGTAACCACATGATCACACAAACACACACACTGTGTAACACAAACGCACACACTGTGTAACCGCATGATCACACAAACACACACACTGTGTAACCGCATGATCACACAAACACACACACTGTGTAACCGCATGATCACACAAACACACACACTGTGTAACATCAATGCAGACCTGTCAGACAAAAAAACACTCCTTCGTTGTTTTCGTTTTTTTGTGGAACGATGGATCTTAATGACATCAAGGACACATTTATGTTCAGTTTATCCTTTCTGAGAACAGCGTACAGCTGGGGTATGCACACTGAGCACTGAGAACAGCGTACAGCTGGGGTATGAACACTGAGCACAGCGTACAGCTGGAGTATGCACACTGAGAACAGCGTACAGCTGGAGTATGCACACTGAGCACAGCGTACAGCTGGAGTATGCACACTGAGCACAGCGTACAGCTGGAGTATGCACACTGAGCACAGCGTACAGCTGGAGTATGCACACTGAGCACAGCGTACAGCTGGAGTATGCACACTGAGCACAGCGTACAGCTGGAGTATGCACACTGAGCACTGAATCAATGATTTCAGACAGCAGACTGCAGATGGTTTAAGCTTTAAAACCCTGACGGTGGACGAGGCCAGCCAAGTGAAACCAATAACCCAGCCTGGGGTATCCCAGCAGAGCGGTGTGACCCAGCAGTGAGGCGTGACCCAGCAGTGAGGCGTGACCCAGCAGTGAGGCGTGACCCAGCAGTGGGGCGTGACCCAGCAGAGTGGTATATTCTAGTGATACGGCATATCTAACACCTATACATAGGTACACACATGTAGATGCACACACACACACACCCACACACACACACACTTATGCTCAAACACACGCAAAAACACACAAAACAACACGCAAGCACACACTCTCAAACACACACACAAATCCCCAAACAAACCAACACAAACACACTCTATATAAAACACAAACACACGAAACAACATATACACACTCAGAAACAAAGAAAACAACACACACACACACACACACACACACACACACATACATACATACATACAAACACACAAAACAACATACACACTCAAAACAAAAACACACACACACACACACACACACACGCATACATACATACATACATACACACAAAACAACAAACATCACCCACATTCTGATAAATGAGTGTGAAAA
This sequence comes from Synaphobranchus kaupii, assembly GCA_029718625.1. Classification (NCBI taxonomy): domain Eukaryota; kingdom Metazoa; phylum Chordata; class Actinopteri; order Anguilliformes; family Synaphobranchidae; genus Synaphobranchus; species Synaphobranchus kaupii. The sequence goes on from CM056399.1 coordinate 15,814,716, forward strand.
ATAGCAGCCTCACACTCAGATGATAATGCAGTACTCCATTACAGAGTAGAGCATGCTCAATTATGTAACATCAAACAAGAGCCTCGTCTAATTAAAAACCAGACACTGTGTCTGATACAACACTATTCATACACACTTGAGTTAATTTTGTTTATTTTTAAAACATTATTTCCCCCTTTTTTCCTAATTTGGGTTTGTGCTAATTGCGCCTCTCCGCTGTGCCACCCACACATCACTGAGCATGTGCACTGCTTTAACACACACCCTACAGGCCACACACAGTACTATAGAAAAGCCAGCGACTATTTTACGCTCTACATGCCACACACAGCACTACAGGAGAGCCAGTGACTATTTTACACCCTACAGGCCACACACAGTACTACAGGAGAGCCAGTGACTATTTTACACCCTACAGGCCACGCACAGTACTACAGGAGAGTCAGTGACTATTTTACACCCTACAGGCCACACACAGTACTACAGGAGAGCCAGTGACTATTTTACACCCTACAGGCCACACACAATACTATAGAAAAGCCAGTGACTATTTTACGCTCTACATGCCACACACAGCACTACAGGAGAGCCAGTGACTATTTTACACCCTACAGGCCACACACAGTACTACAGGAGAGCCAGTGACTATTTTACACCCTACAGGCCACACACAGTACTACAGGAGAGCCAGTGACTATTTTACACCCTACAGGCCACACACAGTACTACAGGAGAGCCTGTGACTATTTTACACCCTACAGGCCACACACAGCACTACAGGAGAGCCAGTGACTATTTTACACCCTACAGGCCACGCACAGTACTACAGGAGAGTCAGTGACTATTTTACACCCTACAGGCCACACACAGTACTACAGGAGAGCCAGTGACTATTTTACACCCTACAGGCCACACACAGTACTACAGGAGAGCCAGTGACTATTTTACACCCTACAGGCCACACACAGTACTACAGGAGAGCCTGTGACTATTTTACACCCTACAGGCCACACACAGTACTACAGGAGAGCCAGTGACTATTTTACACTCTACAGGCCACACACAGCACTACAGGAGAGTCAGTGACTATTTTACACCCTACAGGCCACGCACAGTACTACAGGAGAGTCAGTGACTATTTTACACCCTACAGGCCACACACAGTACTACAGGAGAAATGAGCTCTATTGGAGGAGAGGTATACATGTCACAGGTGACCACAGGGAGCCACACAGTAAAATAAAATCAGAATGACAGCTTGGCTCAGTGCCGTGTGCACCTGCTCCCAGCGCACCTGTCTGCACCAGTCAGCGAGACACCTGACATCGCTGAGCGGCCCCCGCAGCAGTGCTCCTGATTGGTCAGTGCAGTGACGGACTGCAAAGGGCCAAACACGGTGTGAAATGCAATCAGAGTTTGGACAGGATGAGATAAACAAACCTCCCTGGGCTCCTGTTTCACAACAAAATGGCCTCTGAGCTCTAACTCCTCTTCAGACGAAACGCAAAACCCAGTGAAACTGATATCCCCTCCTCTCCTCTCCTCCCCCTGGGCCTACAGGGAGAGTGGGCTGAAGTGTAGCCGGGGTGCTAATTATAGGGTGTTAATTACAGGGTGTTAATTATCTCTGGGTCTGAGAGAGAGAGAGAGAGAGAGAGAGACACCTCCAGGGGGGGTGAGATTAATGCTCTTAAGTAAGGATGCATGATAATATCAGGGTCTTATCATTATTGGCCAATAATATCTTAATATTAACTTATCAGTATGAGCGCAATGCTGAGATTACGGCGGATGCGACGGGCTGTCGACATGCACCAGAGACACGACGCATTTGATGCGTTGCTAAAAATGCAGCCTTATCATAGTCATCTGAACTCTTCTCATTTATTTATTTATTCATAATTATCACCTTTTCCAGCTGAACTAACAAGCAAATCTATGCTGAGACCCAGTAACTCCTCAGACTCTTTCTCTCTGCTTTATAATCAGGTAAGCAAGCTGAAGTAATATTCATTACATTCATTACAATATTCATTACATTCATTCATAAGTTGACATATGGCCAGATAAATATCGGCCAGAGAATTTCCATATCATTCACGTCCAGCCTCACGTCCCCAGAGACTGATTTCTACTGCAATTTTAGTTTTAACCACAGTAACCAAGGCTGTCAACCAGTGGCCTTTAATACAGGCTGAATACTGTCCAGGTGTCTTTATTACAGGTTTATTCTACCAGATTTAATCATTATTTTTTATATAAAACTGTCAAGTAAAGCTCTCAACTGGTTAAATTTAGTTTAAAATACCTTACAGTCAAAACTTAACATGCGTTTATTGCAGGACTCAGAAACAGCTTTCAGCTGGCTCAGAGAGAGAGAGAGAGAGAGAGAGAGAGAGAGAGAGAGAGAGACTGTTTAACGACTCTGATACACCCTGAGTCTACTGGAGCACCACTGAATACGAATAATGTCAGACACTGAACCCTATGCACCACTGTACTTAGCACAGAACCATATATACCACTGTACTTAGCACAGAACCCTATGCGCCACTGTACTTAGCACAGAACCCTATGCACCATTGTACTTAGCACAGAACCTTATGTACCACTGTACTTAGCACAGCACCATATGTACCACTGTACTTAGCACAAAACCATATGTACCACCGTACTTAGCACAGAACCCTATGCACCACTGTACTTAGCACAGCACCATATGTACCACTGTACTTAGCACAGAACCATATGTACCACTGTACTTAGCACAGAACCCTATGCACCACTGTACTTAGCACAAAACCCTATGCACCATTGTACTTAGCACAGAACCTTATGTACCACTGTACTTAGCACAGCACCATATGCACCACTGTACTTAGCACAAAACCATATGTACCACTGTACTTAGCACAGAACCCTATGCATCACTGTACGTAGCACAGAACAGACTGTACTTAGCACAGAACAGACCGTACGTAGTCGTCAGCAAGCCCTACCATAGTGAGGACCCTTCTGTGCCACTGATCTCCAGCAGGTCGTAGTCGTCCTCCAGCTGGAAGTGTGAGAAGGAAAGAGACAGCGCCTCTCCCGGCTCGGCCAGCACGGTCCAGGTGCAGTCGGCGTTGTTGCTGTACTCCTGAGGATGATTGGGGCTGGTGATGACCCCCGTCGTGACCCCTCAGAGTGCCGCCACAGTCCTCGTCCGCTACGATGGGCACACACACAGACGCACAAGATTCAACAAAACCTCATTTTACTTTGTTCACCTCAAATCAGCCTAACGTAGGGTCCAGCTAAACTCAAAACCAACATAAAGTAAAATGTATTTGTAACACAACTAAACTCTCAACAGATTGCTACATTCAATCAACTCAAGGCAATTTAATTATTGGATTCAATTAAACTGGACTTCTATGTTTTACTGCATTGCAAAGCTGTTAAAGAATCAACTTTAATACATGTTGAGGAATGGCATGTGGTGCAGAAGCCACAGTGTGTGTGTGTGTGTGTGTGTGTGTGTGTGTGTGTGTGTGTGTGTGTGTGTGTGTGTGTGTGTGTGTGTGTGTGTGTGTGTGTGTGTGAGTGTGTGTGAGAGTGTGTGTGTGTGTGTGTGTGTGTGTGTGTGTGTGTGTGTGAGTGTGTGTGAGTGTGTGTGAGTGTGTGTGTGTGAGAGTGTGTGAGAGTGTGTGTGTGTGTGTGTGTGTGGGGGGGGGGGGGGGTTCAGATTATTCCCACTACCAACAGCAACAGAGTAGGATGTATGGAGACCACGATGAAATTTATTTTTCCCTTTAGGAAACTTCAGTTGTAGCCACCAGCAACAACAAAAAAGACATAGACAGTGGGGCAGACCCACAACACACAAACAAACACACCAAATAAAGACATACGATATCAAATTAAGTGAATTAAAGTGGAATACTGCCATGATTAAAAATTAGCCCCCCGCTGTCCCCGAGATGTCCAGTGGCATTAAGCAGTCCAACACACAAACTCCCGCCTCCATGACTTTCCTCCATACACACAGTGTTGCGGTCTCTGTACACCATGGAAACGGATCCACCGAACTGCGTCACCTTCCCAGTCGTGCCTCACTCCACCCCCGCATTATCTTCTCCTTCCCTGGTTGCCCTTTGAAGACCCGCCTGCACTCCCGGATCAGTCCCGACATCTTCAACTCCGGTGAAGAGCGATGGTAAACTTTGTTGCTGCAGATCCAACAAACATTCCCGATGTTCTCATGTGTTGCGAATGTGTCTCCATGGTGACGACCACAAACAAAATTATCTTGACTAGACAATTTGCCAATATCATCAAAACAAGCGGCAGGAGTGCCCTGAAAAATCTCCAGCCCGCTTCCCCCGTCCCAGATACACAGCGCATGAAAAAAACAAAAGACAAAAGCCAGACACAACAAAATACATTCAAATTAACAAACACAAACACGAGAGACAGCTGGACTACATGTCGCCATTACAGCGCCACGTGACGAAACACTGGAGATCTGAAGGTCTGAACCTGCTTGAGAAAACATCGCAGGCAATTATAAATGGGTTTCATTTCAGACGTCTCATTTTTATATAAAACGAGGGACCACTGTTCAGTACTAGTTTGTGTGCGCGTGTGTGTGAGTGTGAGTAAGCATTTGTATGTGTGTAAGTGTGTGCATGTGAATGTGGCTGTGTGTAGATTTGCGTGTGTCTGTGTGTGTGTGTACTGTATGTGAGAGAGAGAGTGTGTGGGTGTGTGAGAGTGTGTGTGTGATAGAGTGTGTGTGTGTGTGTGTGTGTGTGTGTAAGTGTGTGCATGTATGTGAGTGTGGCTGTGTGTAGATTTGCGTGGGTCTGTGTGTGTGTGTGTATGTGTGAGAGAGAGTGTGTGAGTGTGTTTGTGTGAGAGAGTGTGTGAGTGTGTGTGTGTGTGTGCATGTGTGTTTGTGTGAGAGAGTGTGTGAGTGTGTGTGTGTGTGTGTGTGTGTGTGCATGTGTGTTTGTGTGAGAGAGTGTGTAAGTGTGTGCATGTATGTGAGTGTGTTTGTGTGAGAGAGTGTGTGTGTGTGTGTGTGTGTGTGTGTGCATGTGTGTTTGTGTGAGAGAGTGTGTGAGTGTGTGTGTGTCTGTGTTATTTCTCTCTCACCTGGAAGCGTTTGGCTGGTGTGAGCTGATAGGCCATAAGTACGAGATTTACAGGAACTGATTTTATTGTTTGGAATTTTCGTAACAAAATGGGCCATATTTTACGTCTGTTAGCTGAAGTCTCCGGGCGCTGACGTTGCCATGGCTACGAGCTGGCACAAGGAACAGTGATATCTTCGATCAGAGAGTAAATGTGAGGTGTAGAGCACCTTCTCCTCTCCTCAACACTGGCCGCCTTTTCTAGGGATTCTGGCGCAATATTACCACTTCCTCCAGCGGTA